>JAHWFP010119048.1:75504-102489 GCA_023313725.1 Lithobius niger | reverse complement strand
TACCACGGTCCCCCCGTCCCATTGCCGGACCAGATAAGCTAACCTCTAAAAGGTTTTGGAAAAAATCTCCATTTGACAAAATGTCAAACGACCAGCTGGAGAAGTTTTCCTTAAAGGATAGTGTTTTGTCAAGTTTTATCACCACACTAATGATGGCTGGTCCCTAAGAGACGATGATGAATTGAATCCGTACTTTATAAACGACAAACTATCATTGGCTAAGCATGCTATTCTCATTGATTGCTTCAGATTACTGCCATCTGAAGTTTTACGATCAGGTGGCTTAACTGACCTTCATTCAGGGCATTTGTAAGGATTAAAGCTCTTGCACGTTTACTTGTTTGGTGGACTGGACTTGACAGCGACCTACAGAAATTGGGTGTGTGAGTCCTGCCAATTAAATAGAAATGGTGACATTACCGGGAAAAAAATGTTTGGGAATGACACATTACTGTGTGGAGTCGAATTCATGTTGATTGTTGATTGTGTGAGGCCGTTGGACGGAAAAATATATCGGGTAATCTTATACGCTCTTTCCAAGTTTCTGTTAGTATTTATTATGAAGTCTACAACCAACACAAATATTATCCAAAATTCAGAGAATGGCTTGTGACATATGGCTGTTGTATGACTAGTATCTTACAACGGACCAAATTTCGTTTTGCACGAATCTGAGTAATCTTTATATGAAAGTGGCATTGTCATATCACAAACGCATCATATTTTCCAAGTTCGAATGGGGCAGCAGAAAACTTTGTTGAAAGCCTGAAACGTGTCCCAAAGCAAGTCTAACTTTCAAACTAAATGCCGAAATGGATGCCCTAAAGTTCCTAGTGCAAGCCTGTTACGTACCATACATTACTACAGGCGTAGTAGCATGTAAATTAGTCCTTGGCCGTAATGTATGCATGCTGCTACCTAATACGCAAGAAAGGGTTTTAAGAGAAACAACATACGCAAGAAAGGGTTTACGAAAACAAAGTCAGTTGCAGCTTACTTTGCATAACACTAAGCATACTTTTGAAATTGATTAACCTCTCCATGTGGTTTACCTTGTTTACTAACGATAAATGCAAGATCCCAACGTAACTTATTACCAACACAAAAGACTCGTAGAAGAGGGAAAATTTAAAGAGGTTTTTCACGTTGGTATTGTTTGTCAGGCTAATTTCAGTGACGAATATTTTGTTTGCGTTAATTCTTGGTCTTATTTTACTTAACGCAATACTTAAAGCAATGCACATCATCCCATTTTGACCAATACATTCAAACTTATAAATTTATACCAGAACATTTGTAGGATGGGTTTCGTGGTGAACCTGTATATGACCGGTACCTGATCTGGCCAATTGGGGGAATGGCTCTTTAAGTATCTCACACGCACATAGGCGTATATTACACGTTTATAGAAAAACTATTTTCTTAGGTAGAGGGCGGGGCAACGAGGTTTTTGCCTAGGTGCCCAACCTAACTTTATTACACCACTATGTGTAGGTGTGCAGAGTATGATAATTTTTGATCAAATGGCATTCAAATATGTTGCTATTTCTATTTGCGTATCTCTTTCCATTACTTCCACGTCACAGGATTAGAGCGTTTTTAGAGCTACACTTCTTTTTCTTAATTTCACTGTATTCAAAGGCGGACAGGCAAGAAAGGGTGGGGGTAATATTCCTGACTGGCCTCTAGCCATAGAGGACCCTCTGCTTCATGACTTACGCTGAGTATTTTGCAAGTACTAAACTTGAAGCCAGTCCTGTAATTTTTACACAAATAATTTCAGTCAAAAGTGTTTAAGAATGATGGTTAAAATTAACAGAAAGCATGCCTTCGTAAGGTCAGATCAGGTACTTCGATGTTTTAAAATGCTTTAGCTTCCGGGACCCGACTGGATAAGTTCACAGTGCTTCCCCAAACCCCCTGACCGAATTAGACTACAGCCATTATAAAGGGAACTATTTAGTTATTTTTTTTAAATAGCAAAAAAATAATAATAGCAATAATAAATAAATAAGCAGAAAGGAATGGGAGGGGAGGGGAAGTAGACGCCCCTGAGTAGTGGCGCAGGGATCGGTTGGGTGAGGGGATCAGGGCTCCCCTTTTCCCCGAGACGTATCTTAATGTGGCATGTCAAATAAATTCAAGGGGCATATGCGAAAGGATACAGTAATTAGGTACCCTAAAATGCTTCAGCTTGCGGGGCACACACTACGCACCCCCAGACCTAGCTACCTACGTTTGGCTTCCTCCTAGAGTTGTTTACACGAGTCATTAGAACAAAATTGTTGACATTTTGCGTCAAAGTTGAAGGACTAGATATCCTCAACCTACGCATACATTACTTGCGTACAATTTTAAACACAGCTGTAGTTCACAAAGCAGAAGCCCTCGTAAAAAGAGTGACCAGAAGAATGAACAAAAGCATAATCTCATCGTACATCAAAATCCTGCCCTCTTCTCCCCCCCCCCCCTCCCCCAAAAAAGGGACAAAGGTGTACCCCATCGTACGTTGTCCGTTCCCCACCCCACCAACCTAAGGGATGTGATGCTACTCAACTTTTAGGTCGAAACGTAACCAGAAAAATATGGTACCAGGTCACCAATTTGATCCCGGCCAGCCTGTAGATCCACCAGTCTGCCTATTTATATATTTTAAAGATTTTTGAAAATTTTATTTTTGAAATGCTAGTGACTTATACTGAACTGTTGCAAGCTAATAAATGCTTGTCTTCAATTGCTAGGGAGCTTTTAAAATAGTTCGTACATACATTTACACTATCGACTGTATAAAATATATGGGTGGTAACTTGTACTATACCTGCAATCAAATTTGCGAAAATGGTCCAAGTGACACCTATCTACGCAGTTCCAGAATTCTAAAGGTGTAATGCAAGGGGATTTTTCCCGGTTCAGCAGATTATACTGCAAATAACGGAAAATAGAAAGCTGTTATTACGTGATTACAAGATTGGTGTTCCATGACTGGCTACGTAACGAGTGAAAAGCTCCAGCCTGATAATGCTGGCAGCCACCTCCAACGGAGAAAAAAACAACTTAAGGGTTTTGTATCGTGAATTATAAATGGAACCTTCGCCTCAGTCACTCCATCTTTGATCTCGATCTCATGGTGTCTACTAAATCCAAAATTTTAAAATTTTGTGACTTTATGAAGATTACCTGTATCATGACTGGAATACATACTGGAATTACGACCTTTTAAAAACGAACAAAATATCAGGGGCACCCGGTTGATTTTTGTTTCCATTGCCTGGAGAAATCCATCATTACCCGATTTTCAGCATTCTCCTTCTCCCATGCTGTTTTAATTTAGAGATTAAGACTTGGAGCGCCGCCAGCGTCGCTACTTACTGCGCATCAGTTCTATGCAGCCTCCATGGTATATAAGCTGAGACGGCGTCTGCAATTCCATCTTTTGTTCCTCTGCACAGCATGACTGTGGCGACATAGAGGGGAGTAGGATGGGAATGTATCACGTAATGTACATTTTAAATAGGCAATAGAAACAAAAATCAACCAGGTGCCCCTGGTAGTTTGATGTTTCTACGCCTTGAAAATATATATTACCTGATTTTTAGCATTCCACAGACTCGTCAACGGTGGCGAGTGCCACATGATGGAGCCCCCTTAGGTAGCGCGCTGGATCCCCAAAGTACTGACTTCACCACAATTGAAACATGATACCAAGGGTTAATTTGTGCGTTAAGGGGATTTAGAGAACTCGTCTGGCTGCCACGAAGGGGCCCAGTCGGTGTAAACCATCAGCCTGAGCCGTCATATCTCGCATGTAGTGAGAGGTAAAGACCGATGGCTTCCTCCAGGAAGTAGCTTCCGTGATGTCAGTTAACGGGAATGTTACTATGATGGGCCCAGGAGGCTGAAATAGCCCACAATTCATGAGCTGTAACTCAAATGCCTTGCGTAGCGCAGTTATGTCGACAGCATGTAGACTTGTAGGATGACAGTCTTTATCAGGTAGCAACCATTCGAGCGGTAGTCTCACCCTGCTTAGCGGTGAAAGGAAGAAAAAGTTGCAATCGACACCGACGAATTGATTTAGAGGCTTTCAAGTAAAACTAAAGGGCTAGGACCGAGCAAAGGGATCTCTCCGGTTCGTTTCCTAAAATGGTGAAAAGAGCAGGGATGACGAAAGGATGGGACCGTTCTGAGGGTTTCAGTGTCTTAGCTCGGAAAGTGGTTCGAGGTGTAAGAGTAACTCCGGAATGGTCAGCAAGGAAAAAACAGTCGGAGGAAGTCGCCGATAATGCTTGGATCTCGCTGCAACGAAGGCAGGAGGCAAGGGCAATCAGGAACACGGTTATACAGGTGAGGTAGCGTAACACACAAGAAGACAAGGGTTCGTATTGTACAGAAAGGAGAGACGTGAGGAACAGAGATAGGTCCCAGTCTGGGAACAGTCGTCGTGATACTGGGCGCTCTAGTGTAAAAGACTTAATCAAATGCAAAAATCGTTAAGAAGCAAAAAACTGCCCGCAACCCGAAAAACGGTGTTCAGGGCAAATCGGTAGACCAAAATGGTAGAGCGACGAAGACCGCAGTGAAATAGATAGTCTAAGAAACGCAGGAGTTCAGGAACAGTGGGATTGATCAGACCAACCTATTGCATGAGACGCCAACAAAACCATTGTAGCCAATGACTGTCGTAGATCTTGTTGGTTGATGCTCTTACTGCTCCAGAGGCGATGCAAGAGGCCTGTTGTGCAGAAACTCCTGTTGCTTCGAGCAGTCGGACGATAGAAGCCACCTGTGTAACTGGAGTGACTGTGGGCACTGATGGAGCACGGTCCCCCGTTGTTGCAAGAGAAGGGTTGGGGAGACCGGGAGAACTCGTGGTCGACCAATACGTGGAAGTAGGGGAAACCAAGTTGCTGACGGCCAGTTTGGAGCTATGACGATCAAGAGACCGGGGGTCCGCGAGATGTTGTGGAGGACGGGGGACAGAAGCTTCGTCGGAGGGAACAGGTAACCAAAAAGTCGCGTCCAGTCAAAGGTCAGTGCATTCACCGCCCAGGCGCGGTAGTCGGGAATCGGGCTGACAAATTGGGGAAGTCTGGCATTGACCCTCATGGCGAATAGGTCGAGCATCGGTTGCCTCCAAAGAAAGAAGAGGGCTTCGCATATTGATGAATGGAGCATCCATTATCCCGCGGGAGGAGACCGCGGGAAAGAGAGTCCGCGATCACATTGAGGTTTTCCGGAATGTGAAGGGAGAGAAGGACCGTGTGAAGCGATCGGCAGAGGTGAAAAAATTTGCGATGTGACCTCGTGAAGGGACCGGGATCGCAACCGCGTACTGCCTCCCTTCTGTAGATACGCAACTGCAGTAGTGTTGTAGATGTGGACTTGAACTACGTTATTGGATATAGCTTTGTGAAAATACTGAAGGCCTAGCAGGACGGCTCGGAGTTCCAGTAGGTTGATGTGGTCCATGGTCACCAGTAGACAGGTGCCGTCGGTGACACGGTCGCCTATGTGAGCTCCCCATCCCTGGAGAGAGGCATCCGTGAACAGATAAAGGCAAGGGACAAGTTCGTGAAGCGGGACCGTGGCTGTGAAATTGGAGACGTCCATCCACCAAACGATCGTGGAAAACGGGAATATTGAAGTTGAAAGAAAACGTTGCGACTGGAATATCGTTGACCATTCGTCAATGTGGAAGTGATGGAGAGGGCGTACCATCCAGCGTGCGTAAGTGCGTAAAGGACGAGGAAAGTAAAAGAGCCCAAGGAGACGATGAGAGAGTTGAGGTCGTGAAAAGAATAAGTCGGTTGTCGTAGAAAATTGCGGATCCGAGTCAGGACGGAGGAGACCCTGTCGGGGGACAGGACGACAGTCGTGTGAAGGAGATTGAAGTGTGCTCAGAGGAATTGGAAGGACTGGGATGGAGACAGGCGAGACTTCGGAAGGTTGATACCGAACCCTAAGCAGTGTAGGAGTTTAAATGTGAAGTCCCTGTTGGCGATTACACGCGAAACGTCGTGATGGGCTAGAAGCCAGTCGTTGAGATAAGCGTCCGCACGTATCTGATGTTGATATAGGTACGCAAGGATAGGTTTGAGGACAGCCGTGAAAATCTGCAGAGCAGCGTTGCGTCTGAAGGGAAGACAACGGAACTCGTAGACCACGCCGTCATAAATAAAGCGAAAGAGGTGCCGGACACTGACATGAAGAGGAATGTGGAGGTATGTGTTTGCAAGATCTATAGAAATCGTTCAGTCACCTGGTAGAAGTGATGCTCGGATAGTTTCCGACGTTTCCATTTGAAAATGAGGTTTATCGATACATTGATGTAAAGGCCAAAGATTGAAAATAAGGGTAAAATCTCCTGTCTTCTTTGGACAAAGGAAAATGCAGCTCTAGAATCCTGGTTGTTCCGGATTGGGAGCAACACGAATCGCACGCTTTGCGAGGAGGTCCAGAACTTCGGCAGTGAGCTGCACAGTCGGAGTTGGAGCCATTGTCCAAGGAGGGGGCCATAATGGAGGTGGGGTTAACCATGTTGGACAGTAACTAGCGGAAATGATGTTGAGCACCACGGGGTCCTGAGTTATCGCCTGCCAAGCCAATACGAAGTGTTGTATCGACCGCCCACTGGGAGGGCGTGAGGAGTAATTGTCAATGGTGACTCTTTGCTGAACGCTTGGGCCCAGGAGAGGTACGGCGGTAACGTGTGACCGGAGTTGCGCTGCGGCCACAAGGACGCCTGCGCCTGCTGTAATTCACTCGTTAATTCCTAGTTGTAAGATCTTACGAAGATAACAGAGGTACGTAATAATACAGACGTACCGGCCGGCGCTAATGCAATGATACTAACTACAGCACATAAAAGTTACTAATGAGCAAAGTAAGGGAATCCACACAAGATGTTGAAAGCTATTTAATTCAGTTATTTAGGGTTAAGGTTATCCCTCCTTAAAATCAGTTAAAATCTTGTAATATTAAATTGAAGCACTCCTGTAATAATCGGGACAAAGGGGATCTTAGATAAGAGGCGCTCTTTCTCAACACTAAACTGGACTTAGCCGAATTTTAAAAGAGCTTCCCTCCTTTAGAGACTAATCCAATATCGTTCAAAATTACTTAACTCTGAAATAATCCTGCTGGGAATCAGGCTCCTGAGGGCTCAGTAACTGGTAGCTTTTGAGTCCAAAGAAGTTGGGAGAGAGAGTGAAAATAGCCAGGGAGGCTGCTTATAAAGGGGGCCTGCATCTTGGTCTATCTTGGTCTATCGATGTGCAATTGGATGCTGTGATTGTAGGGAGAGCTGATTAGCTCCCGGTCGGACCACTGATGTGTACTGAGTATCAAGATAGGACCACATGTGGCAGTAAATAAAAATGCATGAGGCTGAAGCCAAGTGCACTGAGTGTCGTCTGCTAAGCTAAAGCTAACCTGATAATAATAAATGGACGTTGTACGACTGTTGCTGTTCATAAGTTAATGTTATATCGATAGAGAGTATCGGTTGTGTATCGTTAGTTATCGATACCGATATTTTATATCGGAAAGTGCTAATTCTGAAAATATTTACACTGCGTTCCGTGGCTTTGGATGGAAAGTGCTAATTCTGAAAATATTTACACTGCCTCCCGTGGCCTCGGATGGAAAGGGCTGACGATCCTGTCTTGGGAAAGAATGACGATCGTCCGTGTGGACCGTCACTGAAGTTCCCAAGTTGTCGTTGTCACCACGAGGTCGGGGACCAGGTGGTCTTGGTCGGTGAACGGTCTTTGGTCGCTGCTTAGGCTTACAAGTAATATTCAAGTGAGGGGCTAATTTCACGATGAGACCGCGAAAGAGTATCGGATTCATGCAGAGGCTGGTTTCGAAGAATATGGCTGGTGGAATCATGCAGATTTGGTGCAGTGTTGAGGACAGCTTCACAAATTAACGTCGAGTTGAAGAGTGCAGGAGTGAGCCAGTTCATAGAGTGATAAGTCTCGAAACAGGGGCCTTGCGGAAAACTTGGCTGATAAACAGGGCCACGTCCCTAGTGTGGTCCGGTGGTAGGCCCATTGAGCTTTTCGCACAAGGCATTGACTGTAGTGTTCAGGACGTCGGCTTGTGATGCCGTTCCCAGACTGAGATGCAGAAGACGGACGTTGTCACGAAGAACCGATGCAGGGACCGTGACTCGACGAGTAAGGAAAAGATATGTGCTGAAATCCATCTTCAAGTCTGCCGTGAGACACTCCGACTTGGGGTAGGTGTCGAAGGCCTTGGGGTTAGCAGTCCCTTCCCCAGCAGGGCGGAAAAAGGAAGTGTCGCGGCCAGTACGCGGTGGTGGTGGCTTGGTGTCGAGTTCTAGAGGTGATCTGTTGCCTAACAGATATCCCCCGTCTGAAGCAGTGTAGTTAGCAAAGTGGCTGATTGTCCAAGAACCAGTTGTTGTCGCGGGAGCCGGTCACGCAGACTGAAGCCAACCCGAAGCCCCTGTTCTTTCTTGGTTCAGATGTGTCCACGGACGGCCTATACAAAAAACAATCAGGAATGATGTTCACGACAGTTTTGAGAAGCTCTGGTAGAGGGATTTCGGATGAGTCCAGGTCACCGTAGAAATCGGCGTCGAAATGAGCGTGACAAGACAGTGGGATACTGGCAACAGAGACCGAGTTGTCAGAGTTTGGTGGCGGAGGAAGTGGCCGTGAGACCGACCAAAAAATTGTTGGAGCAACCTGAGAGGGACCGGCACCGTCTTGTGCAAGTCTAGGCTTCTTGACCGTCGCCGCAACCCAATCTTCGGTGTCACAAGATGGACAGGCGTGGTGGAAGCCGTAGGTGCGGGGTCCACACAGGGGACCACAGACCGCAGAGTCCCCGGGCCAGGAGACAGGCCGCCGAAAGCATAACGAACCCAAGCAAGGGCGGCTCGACCAAAGAGGCATTGGGGACTGGGACCGGAGGAGAAGCAGGCGGTGGTGGGGACTAGAGAAGAAAAGATGGAATTGCACACGCCGATTCAGCTTATATACCATGGAGGCTTCGCAGAACTGATATGCAGTAGGTAGCGACGCTGGCGGCACTCCAAGTCTTAATCTCTAGATCAAAACAACACGGGAAAAGGAGAATGCAAAAATCAGGCAATGTAAATTTTGAAGGCATAGAAACATGTTTTACGGCAATATAGCTACTGGTAGAGAACCAAATGTATTACAACATTCTGCAGAACTATAAAAATACAAATACGATAACATCTCAACCAAACAAAGAAATACCAAACAGGCGTCCCCTCCCTTTCCAGTTGTTGGCTTTGCAAAATTATGACTGCAAAAAAAAAATCATGACTTTTCAGAAATATCAGGAAAATATGTTTAGTAAACACCCTGGATCTGTTAACCACAGGATTGGCTGTCTAAGCTTTCATCAAACGAAAAATTGAACTTTTTAAAATTCCTACCAAGGGGGGATGAATTTTTCCGGCTGCGCCACTGCCATCTGAATATTAATATAAACATCTTTTATACGTCCTACTGATGATCTCTAGAAAAGTAGCCGCATCCTCCATCTACCACATCCCTGATACATAGTAATGATTTCATACTGCAGATAGTCTCGGACTAAGTGCGCATTGACCCAGGGCTAAGCGAGGGGCAACCCAGGCTGCTTTGCCTTCCGATTTTACAATTTTGAAATTCGTAGCTTCAAATAAGCGGGTTGCCGTGTTTACTCCCTACAGAGAGAAAAAGCTTAAGCTTCCTGTAACAATTTTCATGAGGGCCACTAGTATGTTGCACTAAAATATGACACTGTTATTGAATCCTTAACTCAAACCAATGGACCATTCGATGTCACTTTCCTGATGGGCGGGGGTGGACAGTGCAGAGAGTGGTCCGAGTTTATGTGGGTGTATTGGAGGAACTTTATACTTTCTCCCTTAATATACAACACTTTTCATTTTTCTATTGTAGGCAAGTTAAAACTTGTAAAGATATGTTTAATCCTTACTGCCATCCGAAGGGGATCTGTGACTAGATATTTGCGATGCAGGGAAGCTACGCTAGGCGGGAACTTGTCATGGGAACTGCAGGCCTAGCATAGCGAAGTCAAAGGAGTAGAATTTTTGGACGGCTAGGGTAACTGCCCTCAGATGCGTACAGTGTAAAGAAGGTATACCAACTCCAGCTCTCCAGTTGGGGCTGAGGGAAAAACCAGGTGATCTATAAAGAAAAGACATAAAATAGCCGATGCGCGTCTATTGTCTGGTTATCCGACTGGGTATCCAGGTGACACCTATTGGAGGCCCCACAGTGTACGGCTTAACGACACACCAGAACGTTTGAAAATGTAAGTCATGTAACGTGTCGCCCACGTAATCCGAATTTTAACTCCCAAAACGTTAGCCGATTTCAGAGTTTGTTTGTGACATTGCACAGCTTTAACAGCCCGCTGAGTTGAAACATGTTTTGAAAGAACCTATTTTTTCAAAGAGGGAATACGTTCATTCCATGATTGCACGTTTATAAAGACGATTGGCCGCATGGTAACATTACAACAAAATTGTTGCCAAGGCATCTCAGGTGTTGGGCTTTGTTGCTCAGACTCTTAAGGGGGCTGGACCAGATACAAAAGCTGTGACTTACATGACTCTGGTCAGGCCTCACCTTGAGTATGCATGTCGAGCCTGGGACTGCTACAGGAAGTGCAACATTGCTTACCTTGAGGCAGTACAACATCGTGCTGCAAGAACTGTGAGTAACCGTTGGGGTCAGGATGTGTGTGTTACAAATTTACTGAAGGATCTCAACTGACCATCCTTGGAGACACGCAGGAGGGAGCACAGACTGTTTCTCTACTACAAGATCAGGAAGGGCCTCACGGTTCTGGATGAGAATAGAGTTTATCCTCGCACCTTATTTTTTGGGGGAAAATGACCATGCTGCAAAGAATGGGCTCTATCAATGCAAATTAGACTATTTTCATCATTCCTTTTTTCCACGCTCTGTTCGGGAGTGGAATGCGCTTCCGGACCATTTTGCGTGTTGTGTTAGTGAGGTGACGTTTAGGGCTGATATGGTGAGAGGGAGGAAGCAAATAACGTGCGTGTCGCATGTGTAAATTCTGGCCTTTGATCATTGTTATTTTTCTTTTTGATATTGCCATAGAACTTCCGGGTGGGGCAATTAAACACTTACACCACTTACAAAAACTGAGATGAAGGCTAAGTATTCTGCCTGTGCATGCATCCAGGGTTTATTATGTTATAATATACAAAGAGCCAAATGCTCTTGATGAGTTGAACACTCCTACTGTTACAAAAATATATGTATGTGAGTTTAAGACTCCTCCTCACGTAAATTCATATTTCGACCAAGCAAAGATACTAAAAGCATGTGGGACATATAACTATTAAAAGTATGCAAGGGACTACCGGTATAGCTATTAAAAGCACGTAGAATATCACTACCGTAAATCGTGGATTAAACGCCCTACGCATATGCAGTTAATTTTACAAAAATAGGGGTGGGTGGGCTTTAAAGCCAGCATTATCAATTTTCTAATCTTTCTGGACATCTATTACAGAAAATTCGAAGCTTTTGACCGATATCTGAAAGACCAATTTGTACATCCTTTTAATTGCTGTGAAGAAGGGAGGAGGCTTAGGTGAGAGATGCCTTGTGAAGGTGCTAGGAGCTAAAGGATGAATCCACTATTACTACAGGGAGGGAGAAGGGGCCAGTAAACATAGCAAGCAGTACTATCTTCATTCACATCATATAACTTTTAGGTAAATTTTAGTAGAAAAACGACAATTCGAGGGGTGGACTCCACTATTTCATGATTTTGACTTTGCAGCATTTTAGGGGGTCGGCTTTAGCTTCAACTGGGCTTTTAATACACGATTAACGGTGAAAAAGCCTTCGACACTGTTAGTTACAAGTTGTTAATTCTCAAGCTTCAGCGTTTTGGGGTGTCGGGCAAGTTGCTTGACTGGATCAAGAGCTACGTTCAAGACAGAAGGTTCCAAGTGTGAGTTGAAGATGAAACATCAGAATGGTGGCCAGTATTAAGTGGTGTACAGCAGGGCACAGTGCTCTCCTACCTTCTTTTCTCTCTCTATGTGGCCAACATTCCAGTAGGTGTTTACACGAGGAATCCAAAGTTGGCAGATGACCTAAAGGTGATTTGCCCATTACACAGTGCAGAAGCACAATTGAACATTCAATCTGACTTGGACAGGCTTGTTGAATGGGTCTATATCTGGAGACTAACAGTTAATTTTAAAAAGTGTAAGGTCATTCACTGTGGATACGGAAATCCAGCTTACCAATACAAATTTGGTGATCAAGTCGTTGAGGTGGCCGACACAGGAAAAGATCTGGGTGTCATTGTTGACAGCGAACTTAAATGGTCCCCTCAATGTGCAGCTTTTGCCAAGAAAGCCAACCAATGGCTCGGTCTCATACGTAGAACATTTAAATACATACCTGAAGAGGCCTTTGCCATTCTATACAAGACCTACATCAGGCCGATCCTAGAATATGGTAATGCTTTGTGGTCACCTTACCTGGCCAAAGACATTAACACTCTTGAAAGAGTGCAAAGGAGAGCTAGAAAGCTGGTCTTCTCTTGTAAAAAGCTGCCTTATCCAGAAAGACTCCAAAAACTACACCTTCCATCCCTTGAGAAAAGGAGAGGCGACCTATTTCTGCACAATTATATGACATTTCTAGTGAACACCTGTGGACGTTACGTGAAGACCAGCAAAGAGGATATGACCTCACCATCTTCAAACGAAAAACAAGACTAAGAGTAGCCAGTTCTTACTTCACTAATCGTGTTGTTAACGACTGGAACAGCTTGCCTGAAGAGGTAGTTACGACGGCCAGTCCGTTAAAAAATCGACTGGATAAAGTTGAATGGTGAATTGCCACTGGAGGTGGGCTCATGAGCTATTAAGCTCCCCTGCCCTCTTTCACTTTATAAACTTTACTACCAAGCATTTATAGGTGTTTGCTACTACGAATCAAACACACCTGCATTTTCTTTTTTACCCCACGGCCAGCCATAACAGAGCTTTACAGCTCAGCACACACTCTCATCAGTTGAAAACACCGACAACCGGTAGTCACAGTGGTATTTAAAAGGCATCTTAAAAACTACAACAAAAATACATTTACCACCTTCAAAGAACACAATAAGGTCTTACACTTGAATTTTCGGTGAGTCTCCTGATGAAAGTGAACGGAGACTCACCGAAAATTCAAGTGTAGGACCTTACTGTGTTCTTCGAAGGTGGTAAATGTGTTTTTGTTGTGGTTTTTAAAATGCTCTCATCAGTGTATGGTTGTGGCGTTTCCACTTTAAAGTATTTCTTCATAAATCGTACGACACGACGGTCATTAAAATCCTTGGCCATGGGATGGAAATCTTGCTATGTACGGGTCGTAGACAAACCATTAGTCTTGGTTATAGATAATATTGTCAGCATACCGTACTACAAGGACCTTGATATACTATGTGGAACTTTTAATATTTCAAAGTAGAGTTCCTTTTGAGGAAACAAACGATATTGATATTTTTCGACTTCAGTACATAGCTATCGAAACAGTCTACACTCGCTTCTGGGCAGTCAAAGAAGATAACAATCCAATGACTTCCAGGTTTGGATGAAGGGTCGAAATTGACGATATAAGTGGAATGTTGAGCTATTCTAGGTACAGTTGGTCCGGAGCAAAAGCACCTCCAAATAAAGGCCCAATCTTTGTCCGGACAAATAGAAAAGTGTCTAAATGTGCCACGACGCTTTAAACATAATCGTAGATATCTAGCTCATCACATTGCCAAGCAGTGCCGATGGAAACTTAAACTTTGGCATAAATAAATATTAGCCAAACCAGTGCACGGGCACATCGCATGCACATAATACGGCTTGTAAGAATTATTCAGAATCTATAGAACCGTGGTACAATGAGCAGGAAGTGGAAACGATTCGTGAGGGTAACTTCTCATCACTTTTTAAACTTTAATGGAAACTGAATACTTTATCACGAACGTTACACCTTTTAAAGTTGGAAATTCGTATATTATTGATAACCAAAGCAAAAATACTTAGTGATTCTTTTGTCCGAAATATAATTGTTGATGATGCAACTGTGCAATTCCAGAAAGACAGCTATCTGAACAGTACACTCTATGTCCACAGACAACTTTTCGTGTTAATAAGGTTTGTCAAACCATTAATAGACTTTACCAAGTTAAGTCCTGTGGACCAGACGGTTTTTCTGCATATCTTTACAAGGAAATTGCTGGTGTCATTAGATACCCCCTTTCAAAACTCTCTACGTGTTCGCACACCCAGGGTGTGCTTCCAAGTGCCTGGAGCACTGACTGCACGTTGTACCCGTTTTTAAAAAGGGTTCTTCATCCGATCCACTTAATTACAGGCCGATTGCTTTGATGTGTGCGGCCTGTAAAATTATGGAATCCATTATTAGAGATAATCTAATTCACTTTTTTAGCATTAACTTCATAATTACACAGGACCAGTTTGACATTCTGCCACACAGATTGGCTCATCAGTTATTGGCAGTCCTCGACCGTTGGACCTGCGCACTTGATGAGGGAATTTCAAAGGATGTTGTGTACTTTGATTTTAAAAAGGCTTTCGAGTCTGTTGTCCATCGCAAATTTCTTCTCAAGATTGATGGCTGTGGCATATTGCGGGCGAATTAAAAGCCTGGCTAAGTGAATTCTTGACAAATCGCACCATCATATAAACTGCCTGTCCCATGCAAATGCCCCATCGTTTTGGATGCCTGTCCCAGGTGCGGTACCTCAGGGGTCCGTCCCAGAACCACTTCTTTTTATAATCTATTGAAATGACTTGGAATTTTCATGTGAAAACACCTATGGTTTCAAATTCACAGACAACCTGAAACTTGGGAGTGGAAAATTTCACCGAGTACAATTCACCAGACTTGGGAGTCCCAAGTGCTTAATGTGGCAGTATGGTCAAAGATGAGGAAACTACCACTTTCAGTCCAGAAGTACCACTCCTACCACATGGGTACCCAATTAACTTGTCGTTATTATTTTTTGGAACATATAGTTACCAGTTTTTACCGAGGTCCGTGACCTGGGAGTTTGAATCTCCAGTAATCTGAAAAAAATGAACCATCTTCTACTTTGAATGTTTAAAATAAATCGATCCAGTAATCTGAAATCTTCGCACCACTGTGAATAGGTCTGTGCATCCGCATACCACCGCTATGTTTTGGTTAATAGATGCTTCAGGTCCGGGGATCAAATGATGAAGGTTTGGGCCTTTAACCCCCTCCTGAAGTATGCAAACCGGATTTGGTCCCCATATTTGGCACGGGACATTGACCTCCTTGAGCGCGTTCAATGTAGGTTAACGAAAGGCTTAGCTGGCTTTCGCGAGGTTTGCTATGGGGAGCGCCTTGATAGGTTGGGCCTGCACCTCCTTGAACTTCATAGAATTAGATTTGATCTCATCTTAACATTTAAGATTCTGAATGGGTTTATCTCTGTTGATTTGCCGTTCTTCGGCTTTGCATCTTACCTAAATCACATTCAGAGTCATAAATGGAAACTCGCTGTTCCCCATTGTCATCTTAAAAAGATGTCGACATTTTTTTCCTTTACGAGTCGTCCCAATTTGGAATCCCCTTAGCTGCAATGAGCGCAGCAGCGCGAACTAAGCACTAGATGGTGAGGCTTGATGCGTGTAGTAGAAATTCCGCTGCGCATTCGAACTCTCTAAAATTAAATAGCTTACAACCGATTAGGACACTTTACCGCCTATTTCTGCGTTGATACTTGTTTTGAATTTATTATTATTTTCGATGTTAATTTTTGTTAATGGGGGGGTCAGGAGGGATGAATATCACCCGTACTGAAAATAAGTTCCTATAATTACAGTACAGTAATAATGTCGGGAAGGAACCTGTTCAAGCTACCGTCTACAGACCACAGTGATTTCCCTCCATATTGTTCTTATGAACGCGAGAGAAATTAAAGATACATCATGTTTCGCTATGTGCGAAATATTTTATGATTTCAATGAACTATATACATGTCAATTTCACCTGTATTTTACTATTTTACGAACGGAATATTAATCTGCTGTATTTATTATTTTATTTAAGATGACCACAACGGCAATGACGATGATAGCGGTAACGACTAGGGCCATCAACGTCATTGTTGACTTCTAGCCGCCGCTAAGTAAGCGGTGTGGTAGAGTTTGACACGTGTTGCTGGTAACGGTGAAGCCGTTTGTACATATTTGTAAATATTTTCATTGCTAAAATTTCAAGTATTTATGATCACAGATTTCTGAAAATCTTCCAAATTAAACTGATTATTAATTTCGTTACCGTTATTTCATATTTCAATTATTTGGCCGTTATATTAAACCAAATTTCTTAAATTCGTGATCATAATTTATTAAGTTTTTTCTTTCTATTTCTAGTATTTTATTTTCAATGTTCAGTGTACCCCTTTTATTTTTTTACTTATATATTATTTCATTAATTTTGATTCATATGCTTATGTTTTATCCAATTACATCGTACTGTATCTATGTTATTTTTTATTTCACGCATTTTAATATTTGTCATTATTATACTTGTGCGTACATATTTTGAATTCTATAATTTTTTCTTGTTCCATTTTTATTGTGTTTGCTGTGACTTAAATTTTTGTATTGTTTTAATTTTGTGTTTGCAACTATGTCATATTTTACTTTTAATTTATCAATATAAATGTTTTCGTACTGCGATATTATATTAGCACATTTGATTTTATGTATGTTTTTAATTTGTGCTTTCTTAATTTTTAATTTGTCATATCGTATCATGGTTTAACTGTATATTTTTCCTCGTATTTTCTGTTGTTTACTTGTACATTTTTTTTAAATTTTCAATAATAGTATTTTCAAAACAACTACGTGTTTCCTGTCTACCATTTATTTCTAGATTACATCTTGAAACACAATAGACATAAGTTATTTCTTGTTTTATTCCATGAAACATATTTTGTACTGCCATTTTTGCAAATACTACGAGACATGAAAATGTGCTGCTGACTGCGCGTAGCCTCCGTAGTTTATTTTCAGGAAAGCTAGTTCCATTTCTCCTCGCTTGGGTCCCCGCGTGCAGAGCGCGTGTGTGCTCTCCACGTAGACACTGTGTTCTTTGTTCTCCGATGGATATACAACCTTTTACTCATCGTCAACGTTTGCCTCTTCCAACTGTCGACGCAGCCCAATTTCTGGTGTCCATTTACTACTACGGGTATTATAACCATGCGTGGAACCAAACATTCTTTGTTAAGTTCGTAATGTATTTTACGGTATTTATTTTGTAAATAAGCAGCCGATTTTTGCTCGGCACGTTTGCGTTTCTTATTTAGGCTTGTTTCTGAACCACTAGCTGCATCGTCGGTTTCGGAAGGCGCAAATGTTGGCGGTTGATCTTCCGATAAATGATCTGTTGGGTCCTTTAACAACTGTGCTATGTATTTTTGTAATTTTATTTCAGCTTCCGTTCAAGTTCCGTTAAGCTGTTCCAAAAGTTCTAGCTCCGTAGGTCCATTGAAAGGAATAGGTTGGTTATTCGTTCTTAGGAACCATGGTCTTAAATTGTTTACATGTGCGCGGACAACTTTAAGTGGGTCCAAGAAATGTACAATACGAACGATAATGTCATTTACGAATTCCATAATCCTGAACGGACCTGTCCATGCTCGAAGTAATTTCTGAGAAATTTGCTTAATTGTTAAGAAGTCGCGTAAAAGCATGCAATTGTCAACAAAAAAACGATACGGGCGTGCTGTACGATCATAAAAGTTTTGTTGTCGCTTAACTGCTTTCCAATTATGCGCTCGAGTAACTTCGAATGCTGCTTGAAGTTTACTCTCTACACGAACTATAGTGTCGTCACTATCGTAACAAATTCTTGGTGGTTTGAAAGCAAGTGCACTCGGCAATCTGAATTCAGACCCCATGATGTAAATAGTGTGAACTAATTAACGTAGTTGAATTAGGGCATGCATTCAGAGCTATCATCACTAGTTCGAGATATTCACGCCAATTTTCAGGACAACTAGCTGAAATTTTGCTTAAAACTGTCTATACTCTCTCATTTGCTGCTTCTACGGATCCTCCGACCCATGATGTGCTTGGAGTGAAATTTATCTGTTTAATATTGAACAAATTTGCCAATCTTACCACAACTGCATTATTTATCTCGCTTCCGTTGTCCCCTCTTAGTTGCAGCGGTGCTCCATATCTAGCAATAAGATGAGAGAACAACTTATTAGCTATAGTGTCAGCCTTCTTATCGGGAATTCCGACTGCAATTACATAACTGAAGTCGTCAATTAGGGTCATTATATAGACGTTGTTATGAATGCTTCTGTTCAAAGGTTCAATGAGATCCAGGCTCCAAGAATAACCTGGTCTCTGTAGAGGTTGGTAGGTCCTTAGCTTAGCCTTGATTGGGTTGGTAGGTCTAACGTAAGCTTGACATACTTCACAAGTCTTAACGTAATGAGCGATGTTATCGTACATCTTAGGCCAATAACAATGTAGTACTATTAAATCTCTAGTTCTTTGTGCTCCGCGATGTACGGCAGCTGGTTTGAGTGGCAATCTCTGATACAATAGTTGGGTAGAGATTTCGGTATACACATCTGTGCTAGATTATGCATCCGACCTTTAGAAGGGTCAGCTAGCCGAATTCTATACAGAATTCCTTCATAGTCCTTGTAAAAGATATTTCTTTTACTTGAAGCGTCAATCGGATCCTCTGAGGACTGACCTTTAAGGCGTTTTAAGATATCGCCTAGGTTTGGTCGTTTCTCTGTTCCGCCGTTAGGTGGTGTCGTGTCCAGTCAGGAAATTTACTGCCTAGTGCAGCAACTGGCAACTCTATACGAGAGAGTGTATCGGAAACCGCTAGAAGTCAGCCCGATTTATGACATAATATGAATTCATATTCTCGCAATTGAAGTAAGATTCTTTTGAGTTGGGGGGGGGGGGGAGGTTTGAGGCACAATAAAGATAGCAAATTGCTAAATGATCGGTCGTTAAGGAAAACATCTTACCAAGTAAGTAGCAACGAAATAAATCGATACAATGAATAATTGCTAAAATTTCCCTTGTTGTAGTTGTTTCTTTTCTTTCCACCTCAGTGCGGGTTCGAGAAGTGTAGGCGAGGATAGTTTATTCCTCCATGGTACTAAGATAAACAGCCTCCGATCGCTACACCGCTTGCGTCTATTTCTAGGAAAAACGGTTTAGAGAAATCAGGGTGCTTCAATGTTGCAGCTTTTATCATAGCCTGCTTTAGTTGCTGAAACGCTGTTTCTTCTTCTGAGCCCCATATGAATTTCCAGTTTTTCCTCGTGAGTTTAGACGTAACCTGTGACATCTCTGCGAATGGAGAGATATGCCTTCTGTAGAAATTTACCATATCTAAGAAAGAACGGACTTGTTTGTCAATGCTGAGTTTTAGTCTGCAACGAGCGACTAGTTCTAGCGCTCGATTCCCATGACTGATGTTGGTTTAAGATCTGGACTACTCACGAGAAATTCGTCAAGATAGACGGTACAGTAGGCTCCTAGTACCTCTGCAAATATCTGCTGTGCACAGAATTGGAAGTGAGCTGGAGCAGACTTAAGGCCCATTGGGAGCCGGTTAAAGAAATAGGTTTTAGAGTTTGCTGAGAAACATGTTTTAGATTTGGCTGATTCCGCTAACTTAAGTTGGTGAAATCCAAACTTGAATTCTAGCTGTGTAAAATACTTAGCGCCACTTAGGTGCGCCATGCTCTCTGTCACAGTTGGTATTGGTACACTTACGCTTTCAACAACAGAATTGAGCCCTCTCAAATCTACGACTCCTCTATACCCAGTTGGCCTTCCCTTAATCATGAGACATGGAGATAGCCATCCAAATTTTCCTTCTTTGATTATACCTACTCTTGCATTTTGTCAAGATATTTATCTAATAGTTCACGTTGGTGAAGGGGAACTCGATACATCTTGGAACTTACTGGTTGAGAATTCCCCGTATCTATAGAAACTTTGTATCCCTCATAACATCCAAGATCGAAATCGTTTTTGGAAAATGAATCCTGATGGATTCGTAACATATCTAGGAATTCCTCAGTTTCCTCCTTATTTAGATCAAGAAATACAAACTTATGTTTCATTATATTCCATTCCGCATCGAGCTCTTCTTTCGATTTAGGCTTGGAAGCGTCAGCTAGTACCCTAGCTGTCTCTTCCGATGAGCTTTCACTCTGTTTGGTTTGCAAATGCGATATCTCGATGGGCTTTGCGGTTTGAGCTACCTCATTGGGATTTATGGTGGGTAATTTTGAGTTGACAGAATCTACAGAAGCTTCGTCCTCGTAATCTATAATAGCAGTTGTGTATGTGCCTAGGATTGTACCCGCTTTTAATTCTACGTTGTAAGTATTAAAATTAATACACATTACTGGAATAATACCTGTGGAAGTTGTATTAACAATACTGTGAGCCAAACTTACAGGAAATTCACCGTTTTCGGAATATGGAAAATGCAAAATTCCATTAATTCTGGATTCGCTATTTGGTGGAATTACCTGGTCTTGTAATAAAGAGACTGACATCTACGAGTTGTTTAGGTGTACAATTCCATGTAGATTTAGGGTTATCATCTCCTTCTTCGTCTGTAGCTACGTTAAGCGTGGCTACGTAAATATGGTTAGGCCTGTAATTATCCCTATTTATTATTTCCTTATTTTGGTTATAAGCAACATGGGCTAATTCTGGTGATGCTGACATTTGGAATTTTAGATCACCAATGCTTAAAACATTATCAGGACAATTTAATACTAACTAGGGATCGACCGGGTCCGGGTAAATACCCGACCCGGTACCGGGTAATGCTATTTTTGACCCGGCTCGGACTCGGTAAAAATTCGACCGAGTACGAACAGGGTAATCATTATTTGTTGAAAAAATTATTTTTATTTTCATAGTTTCATTTATACCTTCTGGATCCCCCTACAACTACTTGCACGGAATAGATATTCATTAATGTGCACAGAAAAAATCAGATAAATTGCTTTAATAGTTTCGGAGAACCAATTTTTTGTAATTACGGGCTGTAAACGAATAAAATTTAAAATCTCCGTGTTGAGAAAACGCGTCCGTAAGTCGGCAATAGTTACGCTAAAAAGAGATGTTCCCACCTGATAAGCGATAGTGCGAAGGTTTATAGGTTCCTTTTCCATTTTAGTTGTACATCGCAGCTGCCGTTTTAATTTTTTAATGTTGTGAAACATCATCTTTCTCGTTTCAACAACGAACCCAACATAAGCGCTCCCGTGAAATCCAAAGCGCGCCATTGTGAAATCGTCCGTCAGCCAATGAGAGCGCACCAAATCGGTCACGTGGTGCCAACTGGCCAATGAGATAACGCGATCTTACAATTGCTTTGGAAAGGCAGCTTGAGACCGCCAGAAAGAGCCTCTTACATTCCATCTGATTGGCCAATGCCAACGGGCATCGAGAAAATATGTTGACAGGCCCGGATAGAGGGGAATTCCAGCTTTTCAATGAACCCAAGATGGCGGCGCCCAGTCAAATTGGTTCGATCGCTACCGCTGTCGAAAATGAACAGTTTTTTGTTCTTGAACTACGGAAAAAGGAATGAACACCACATTTTTGCAGTTTTTAGTGAGACTGCACTCAACTAAAGTGCTTTTTATAAAAGTACAGACATCGTTTACAACGTTTTGTTTACAGAAATCGATGCACAACATATCGGGTAGCGAATTTCAGCTTTTCTCATGTCGATATTTTGGCCGAAAATCGCATTTTTCGACCCGCACTTCCCCAAAAACGTTTCGACGTATATATACGTCGTTACTCCACTTAGGCCACATCGTTGCTTAAAGGGTTAAAGCCAACAAAGGCCTATTAGGAGACAAAGTAACCAAAATGCATTTTATTTTTCATTTCACTTTATTATTAAAAAATTTGGAACAAAGAATTGCTGGTCAATTACATTTTTGACTTAACTTTAATTAATAACGTAAAGTTTATAATTAAAAAATTTGGAAGAAAGAATTACTGGTATTTTACAGTTTTTTAAAGTTGGTTTCGTCCTTTTATTTGCTTTCTCTCATTGTTATACTATGTGCACTGGACGAAAGCAAAATGAAAATGAGTGAAAGCAAAAAAAAAAGAACGAAACCAAAGTAAAAAAAAGCTGCATATTAAACATAAAGCAAAAATTGAAAACGTACGACCCGGTTTTACTACCCGGACTCGGCTCGGTGGGTATTCGTAATTACTCGGACTCGGCTCGGACTCGATTTTTTGTTACTCGGTCGATCCCTAATACTAACACATCTGACTTATTAGATAGAAAATTGTATCCCAATAACACTGCAATATTACCAAAAGAACCATCTGGTAAGATAAATTCCAGATTCCTGGAAAATTCACATTTTTCTATTGTAGTTACTATTTTCCTATCTGTTTTGATTTGTTTATTTCCTACACCAAGTAAACTTACCGGTGTCGGCATCGTAAGCTTAGTACATTTTACACTGCTGCTGTGCTAGTAATTAACGAAAGTGACGAACCAGTGTCCAATAAACATATCTCTGGTCTATTTCCAACATCAAAGACTAAATATGGGTGAGAATATCTAACATTAGGTTTATTTAGAACTGTATTTACGTGAACAGTATCCGCGTTAGTCTCCGTTTGCTCTGAATCAAGCGATGCTTCGTTTTGGTTCTCGTTTGCGCTACTAGTGTCAACCTCGGACGCTAGATGGTGCTGCGTGTACCATCTGTTGCCCGTTTGAGCTGAGATGCTCGTAAGCAAGTTTCCTCGCTTGCTCAGCGATTGGTGTTTCGCTGGTGAGAGATTTTGCTTGCCGGTACTTTTGCTGTTCCAAAATGTTAAACAAATAGTAGGTTCGTTGACCCCTATAACTGTTGGAACTCGAATTTTCCAATCTTTCCGCGCTGTGTGCGAGATGCCTATAAAGTTACCTGAAAGCATTTTAACTCCATCTTTGTAAAATGTTTCGCTCGTGTGCTTAAGTCGGACTGTGCGTTCACCGCCTAATAAAGCAATAACTATTGGTTTATCTACAGGATTTAACTGTGTTTGAAAAATAGTGGAATCTAATCCATCCTCAAATAATGTTACGATTACTGAATCCACAAGTTAGGCTATACTTGTCGTTGACCGTTTTTAAAGCTTCTGTTAATTCACTTACGAGATTTCGATTGCCCTGTATCGATCTTACAACATATTTTGAAGGAACTTTACCAAAATATGACGCTAAACGTTGTAACGCTAATGTACGATCTGGTAAAGCAAGTTTCTGTTGATGCCATTCTGCGTCAGAATATAGTTTAAGCATACGAAAACAAAGGAATACACGTCGCCTTCAACATGTGAGTACTATTTATTTCATCATTTTGGTTAACAGATGTTTGAGCTTGAACTGAGCTGACGTGTGGAGTCTGATCGTCACTGCTCTGTTCTGAGTGTTTACTTGACCTGAATCCTTGTCGATATTCAGGCTACTAGCTCGTTTTTTGAACCGTATCACACTGATTAGAATTGTTACCCTGGTCTATGTCTGTAGCGTGTTGTGGGAACTGATTTTGGTTACTGCTATTATTTTACCTTTGCTGATTTTGATTTTGAGTTTGTCTACTGTTGTTATTATTATTGCCATTATTTTGGTTTTCTAGGCCACAAGTGTTGTTATACCCGTTGTTAGTTTGAAATGCATATTGATTGTTGTTCTTCTTGCTAAACTGTAGTGAGTCCCTGTTTCCAAATCCAGAAAAATAGTTTCCGCGTTTTCCACGGTTTTCCCCTGTATCTGTTACCTCCGCGACCGCCTCTACCTCTGTAATTATTATTATTTCTGGGTGGGTTGTCAGGAGTGCCCCAACGTTCCTCGTTACGTTGCCTACAACGTTGTAAATTCTCGCCTTTGGTGTGGCATTCATTTTTGAAATGCCCGCGGCCTAAACAGCGATAGCACTGTTTAGTGTTAGGTAGTTTAGTGTTAACGGCACTAATCTTAACCTCGTTTAGTTTTGGTTTAGCATTATGCAGTTTAGTTATCCCTTTCTCTAATGAGTTTATTTTGTCAAGCACTGTGCCAAAAGCAAGGTTATTTACTTCCGTGTTTGAAGTTTATCTACTGCAGCTTCGGCTGACTGAGTGGATTTAGGACTAGTGTTGTTACCTTGATAATCTGCCAAAACTGAACGCTTGTAAATAGCTGCGTTGTACATGTTGAAGTGTGCATTTGTGAAGTAATGTGCGCTTCAAACTCTGGTGGCATTGCGTGCAGAAAAGCTGAACGCATACCATCATTCTTAGCTATTTGTTTAAATTCCCTTTGAGCTGGGGTATCTGATGGTTTAATTTTCCAAAGCTGCGAAGCCATTTTCTCTAGCCTAGCTGAAAATGCTTCGATAGTTTCATATTCGTTTAAACGAGCGGCGTGAAACAAATAAGGGGTTATAACTTCACCTCCGCATCCAAATCTATCGATTAAAATTTCCTTAAATGCTAACCAACTTTGAGATTTAGCAATGTGGGAATTCATAGCTAGGAAAATCGCTACATCTCCCGTGCATTTGCTGCATGCAACTGAAATCAGCTCGTTAACTTTTAACGTAGGGTCAAGGGTGCGTAAATTTTCTAGCATTAATGAAAATGTGAAAATATCTAGTAAATCGACACCTGAGCAAGGCAAAATTGCTTTTTTCGATGCACGTAGCTCTTCCCAAAGTCTAGATTTGTCCTGTGGATCCCTATTTTGAATGGCTTGAAATGACTCTGCAATAGTTTTTAATACTTAGAGTTGATTTTCACTTGCTAGCCTAACGTTGTCATTATTTGCTTGTAAACATGTAGCTAGAGTATGGTCTAAAATTCTTTGAACCAAACGTTCATCTACGCTATTTGACTGTTGTCCATTACTATGATTTGGTGTGACATTTAACGGTGTGTGATTATCCGGTTGAATTTGAGAATTTGCTACTACATTTGGGAGAGTGGAACTTGAGACTGATTTTGTGATTGAGTATTTAACGGCATTTAGACAACTGGCATTTGAGTATTATTTTGCATTTGGGAATGCTATGGCACATGAGGGTTTAGTGGTGCTGTTAGATTTAATGGGATGCTTGGATTTAATTGCACATTTGAATTTGATGGCACATTTGGGTTGAACTGAACCTGAGAATTCAACGGTACTTGCGAGTTATTAGGGTTATATGAGAATTATTTGGTACCTGAGAATCCCGTGGTACACGATTATCGTGTGGGGATCTAGAACGCGTTCTATTTCTGGAGTTACCTCTATTTCGATTTTACCTGTTTGTTGAACGAGATTGAACTCGTCTTAAGTGGTGGTAAATTTAATGCATCATTTACGTCATCTATAGTATCAATAGTATGGTCCGATTCTGAATCAGATACATCTGGAGTAGTATTGGTATTATCCAAATTTGGGGTGCTGACTGAACTGTCAGTGAATTCTACAAAATCAAGGCGATTTGAGGGTTTTCTAATTGGTCTACCCATTGACGAAACCTGCCCGATGCCTTTAGCACGATTTTGTCTGGTTTTTGGCATGATTTAATACTAGATTTTAACCCACTGTTATATACCTTATTTTAACTCAATATTTCAACTAGTACATACAAAAAAATACTTACTTCAATTTGCAACTCAAAAATCTGAGAAATTCCTTTAAATATTGAAAATAATTTGCTTATATATCAGCTAACACACTGATAAGGGCAATATAGTGTAGATCATGAAACACTACCACAAATAATTTTTCCTATGGTGAAAATGAACTAGGTTAAATAACACTTGATTTAGGAAATTTATACGCCTAAATCGGTCAAAATCACCAAAATGTCCCATTTCTGGTTTAAAAAAAGATTATATGGGTTCCTAAAATGCAGTTTCCCATTAAACACACATAATATGCAACACTGAAAATACTTTGCAATAGCCAATATGCCAGTCTGTTATTTACCAAAAATGAACACTAAAATCCAACAAAATCAACAGTGTTGTTTTTCAACAAATCTTGAAAAAGCATTGCATCATGAAGGTAGGCTACTAAATTTTCCCGCAATCTTAGTGCAAAACTGTTTGTAACCAACTAGCAATCTTTAATCTTGAGTAACGATCGTTATTTTCCTTTGAAAAATTTTATTTTCAAACTAAATTTCAAGTTTAAACGCTATAATTGCAACTTATTCGAAATGATGGCATTTTAAATTGGTCCAAACACAACTGAAATACTTTGAAAAATTTCTACTGTTTTGTCTCCGGAAAATTTTAGGTAGAATTTCCTAAGAAACCATTGTAATGATCTATTCTAGTGAGCAATTGTCCCAAAATAAACCACTGTCAGGATGGATCAGTTGTATTCAACCTAAACATAACGCATGAATATGGCACTTGAAAGGGGAGGCGTAATGATAAGCAACAATTCAATAATATTCTGGGCCTTTAATCGACTCTCCGTTGTACAAAATATGGACCACACTGGTCAATAATCGAGTTATAATGATTGTATTTCGAGATCGGTTTGTTTACATTAAATCAACAACAGTTGGCGATTGGCATTTTTTACTACGATTGCATTTGGAATAAATCCTAATAAAAGATCGTTAATAATGATAGCCGTTACAGGGTTTGTAGGTAAAACTAATACCTGTATTGCCAAATGCACCAAGCGTGAGTTTAGTCTCAGTGGGCAATAGGTGGATCAGCCTGAGAGACAGGAAATGGAAGGTCACTTCCTGTTAGATGGTTTTTTGCTGGCTGCTCTTTCTTCTTCCCACTGCTGCCAACCAAGATGGTTGTGTGTCATGAAACTTGTTTTACTTGTTTGAATTACTAAGTCATGTTTTCTT
>JAHWFP010119048.1:47257-70504 GCA_023313725.1 Lithobius niger | reverse complement strand
TAGGTGGATCAGCCTGAGAGACAGGAAATGGAAGGTCACTTCCTGTTTTTCCTGAGTCGTATTCCTAAACGTTGCGCACCACGCTGCGCACGCGTGCTGGCCACGAAATCGTTCCTAAAGGTTGCGCATTGGCGTGCGCGCGGTTTGGGAACATGAGAGAAACGCCATGCGCAACGCACTGCGCACCGCCTTCGACGATACGCAAAACCGAGGTGCATCGCGAGCGTACGCTACTAAACAAAATGGCTGACAGCACCACCGCGACCACGAAGTTTTCTACTTTGCGTCACTTGGCTTTTAATGGGAGCTTGAAATTCAA
Source organism: Lithobius niger (assembly GCA_023313725.1). Lineage (NCBI taxonomy): Eukaryota > Metazoa > Arthropoda > Chilopoda > Lithobiomorpha > Lithobiidae > Lithobius > Lithobius niger. The sequence continues at coordinate 70,185 of JAHWFP010119048.1, read as the reverse complement.
AGCAGTTAGTAAAACAAGTTGAACATGATCATCTACTGGCATTTGAAGGGTTGAGATGCCGTTGCAATGTCAAAATTGTTGGCAACACGATCGCGATTCACCTGCGCCGCAATTTTAAACAATGAATTTGTAGTTCCTAAACTTGGCGCGATACGCAACGTGCGGTAAAAATACGCAGCGGCCACATGGCACACGATGACGTCACAGTCACGATGCGCACGCGATGCGAACCGCGCTGCGCATTGAGTTTAGGAATACGACTCTGGCTGCTCTTTCTTCTTACCACTGCTGCCAACCAAGATGGTTGTGTGTCATGAAACTTGTTTTACTTGTTTGAATTACTAAGTCATGTTTTCTTTAAGGAACCTCAGCCAAGTAAGACTGTGGAGTATATTGTATAAGTATTCATATCAGTTGGAATACACTGGTAAGTGAACTATGACATTGAGTAGATAATTAATAACAGTGAATGCCACATGCCTACTTTCTGGTGAGTCATGTCAAAGGGTACTTAGTCATTAATTACAGTACTGAGCCTTATCAATGATGGAACCAGAATAATTCAATCCACTGGTGTGTGTTCCCAGCTTATAAGGCCAACAGGGTTAAGCACTTGGCTTACTATCGTTAGGCACAACAATCGTTATGATTACGGAAATGATATTTAGCTCCCATGAAGCTTGGCCGTAGCTGACGCTCGGTCACTTGGCTTCCCGTCTCCCGGCTCTGTGCGTCGGGTGCACGGCACGGCTTCAGACGTCCGTGAATAGCAGGGCTCAGAGAATGGTAGCAACGTGTAAACCTTTAAAAGTCTGATAGCCGCATTCCTAAAGTCTGCTTAAAAACTAGTGCGTTATCGCTTAGCAATCTATTTGATTGATTAGTGTGCTCTATAGAAATTGTGTGTCTGGACAGATCAGGTCCTAATTGCAAATTAGGAACCGTTGTGCTTGTCAATCATTGTATTGTCGCCTTCGATGCGCATCAGCCGATTCTCGGTATTGTGCGCTTGAATAGTTCGCCGACTTAATGAACTGTCACCTGCACACCTTCGTGCAATAAATTAATAGTTGCGATTAAGATCGTGATCGTTGATGGATGACGGTCCAAACTAATTGGAATTCCTTTCGGAAATTCTACGCTGCGCTGATCGTGTCATAAATAATGTTGTAGTTAGAAATGCCATCTCCTCAACTTAACAATAGCTTTAATTACGCTGATTCAATTTACAAAGGAATGTACACAGTTCCGGTCTTCTTTGAAATGGGCCCCTTCTATATCTTAGTCACTGGAGCCATTTTTGGTTTAGCATGAGTAATATTTGATTCACGCATTTAATATATGTATGATATTTATGAAAATATGCATATGATTAATTAACTGTATTGTTTCTGTAATAAAGACTAATTAGGCTTAATTATACCCTAACACTTCCAATTCTTGCTTCTTAAGTCTTAAACGTTTCTGTAATGTTGCCGACGTACGAGATTCGGGTAGCTTACGCTTTCGGTTTCTTACTCAGTCGGTTGGGAGTGGGGCTTGCTGAGGGTAAGCTCGACCAGTGGGGCCAAGCTGATGGTTAGCTTGCTGTGGAGGGGTAAGCTTTTGCTGAAGGTGCAAGCAAGGTGCATCGATTTCTGCGGCGTGGTTGCTTGGATCAAGATGTAGCCTGGAAATTAAATGCCCGATTTCTTGCTCGGAATCATTTAATCCTCCGTTTTGGATTTTTCAAGATCCAAGTCGTGTGGCATAAAATAACGGCTGATGTGAATGCGTACGATCTTGAAAGGATTCAAGTAACATTGGTGGCCTGCCGCTGGTGGCGAAAGATAGTCGTGAATGCAAAATAAAAAAGGAATGTGCTAACGCTTCGGGGATACAAATTGGGGTTTCTGGCTTGTGATCCTTGATGCTACGCCGGATTCTCCCAAAATAATCTTTGCTTCGTGTCTAGTCTGGAAATTGTGAGTCTAGCACACAACTGTTTCCCTACTCGTGATAGAACGTCGCTGACGGGTATAAACTTGCCATACCAGGCCTACGTTGATTTTGAAATCATATTCCCCGATTCTAGTTAGAATCTAGAATAAGGTAATATGATTTCAAAATCCATTCTTGTTTAGGTGATAATCTGCTGCTGTTGAATGCATTCTACGGGACCATGTGGTCTGTCTTTGCTTCTTTGTCCCAAGTGAATTCCGTATTCGTCTTGGTAAGGCCCAGTGAGTAAGCTGAGAAGCAAAGGATGTGGCAACGAGAAAATCCCGCACATCCTGATGAATCTACGTGTTACCTTGACGTTTTCTGGATGTGGGAAGAGTTCCATGGCTTTAATCTTGTCTCTATCTGGCTGTACTCCATCTTCATTAACGATAAATTCAAGAAATTTAATTTTGAGTGGGCAGGAGCTAACCCAAGATGAGTTGCATTCCTTGATGATGCCGATGCTGACTATCTCTTCTAAGTATTTGCCCAACATTTCCCGTTGATGGAAGGGCAACCTGTAGATCTTTGACCTCACTGGGGCTGATGACTGAGTTTCAATTTCTACTTCATAATTTTCGTATGTTTCAAGGTCGAATTTGTTTTTACTGAAAGCGTCCTGATGTGTCTAGCATTTTTTAGGAATTCCCTGCGTCCTTCTTTGTTTAAATAAATTTCAACTTCAAGCAATTCCATTCCTCTACCGAAAATGGTCTTTGTTCGTTTGTTGTGTCCGCTGGAAGCATTGAGTGGGCTGACCCGACGCTGTTGATGTCTATGGACTCTGCGCGCTCCTTTGCTTAAGTGGGCCTTGAAGGGGGAAGGAAGTCAGATTTGGTTTCGGGATTGGATTTTGTTGAATTGGTGTTTCTGTTTTCTGTGTTGCCTTTTGTCCTTGTGCATCCCTTTGTCTGAGTGGGCCCTGAAGGGGGAAGGAAGTCGGATTAGGATCCGGGATTAGATTGCGAAGTGGCTGATCTTTTGTCGTGTATTCTTTTGTCCGTGCTCTTCCTATTGTTTGAGTTAAATCTTCGGGAGGGGGATTATCTTTTGTTGTTGGAGTTGCCGGATCTTCCTCATTGTTCTCTTCGTCATTGTATTCTATCTCGACTGTTGTGTAATGGCCGAGCATAACTCCTGCCTTTAGAAATTCATCTTCCTCAGATGTGTTAATAGCCCTGACAGGTATTAAACCTGTTGGGCGTGTGTTAACCAAACATCTGGCAAGAGGTATCGGAATTTCTTTGCATTGTGGGAAAAAAAATGTGCCATTTTTCTGTTCAGGATAGGCTTGGTGCAAAACTCTACAAGTTTTTGTCTCACTGTTGTTTGGCAAGACAACATCTTTGTACAATGAAACTAGTACCTCTACGTAATATTGTTGGGGTGTCGGATTCCAAATGGATCTTGGATTTTCGGCCGTTTCGTTGTCTGAAGAAACATTGATCGTTGCAATATGCTCAGTTGGAACGGTATAACTTTCGAAATTAATTAACTCCTTGCTCTGACCATCATTAGCCCAGGCATCAAATGGTGATGCAGACAATTTAAATTTGAGATCCCCTATTTCAAAAATTTGGTCTGAACAATTTAATTTAACTTTACCAATTCAGGTCGTTTTGACAAAAAAATCGTAACCCAATAAAATGTGGATTTTTCCAAAACTGCCATCGGGAACGACTCTAGCTCGGCTCACAGAGGTCTCAGGGACTTGTGGTTGGGCTTAAAATGTGCGTAAACTGCTGGTTTGTGGAAAATCCTCATTTGCTTATTTCAGCGACGAACGTTTTTTCTGCCGTTATCCTTTTTCTACCGACACCTTCTAAATTTATGGGAGCTACGGTTTCGACTTCGTGACGTTTAATTTGCGGGTTTCGCAACAATTTTTGTGCTGTTGATGATTCGAGCAGCGAAACTCCTACTAAGCTATCTAAAAGTGCTACTTTACTTAAATTGCCAAAATTGAAAATTTAGATTTGGCCTTGGAAGAGTGGATTTCAAGTTGTATCCTAAACAATCGATGCGAGCATGAATTGAGTCGTCTTTATCTTAGTTTGCTTCGTTCCTTGGGTGTAGTTCTTCAAGTAGCCCATTAGTGTTGATCGCCGCCGCTAGATGGAGTTGGTGTGGCGTTGGGTCGCTGGATACTTCGATTTCGTTTCTTGAGTCTTCCTTTTTTTGTTTCTTATCGTTTTGTTCGTTTTCTTCTGAAATAATTATTTCGGGGTTTGAAGTGCTATCCCAATAAATAAGAGATTGTTGGTGATGTTACAGATGGAATTAAAGGAATGCGTAATTTCCAATCTTGCCGATTACGGTTGAAAATCTGTATTATTTCACCAGAATGAATGAAATGTGATTTTCTTTCGTTGGTGTCCGATGTGCTTCGGAATTCGACTGTCCTGTCATCTCCGATTAATTCTAGAATCATGGGGTTGTTTGACTTCGTTAATTTCAATTTGGAGTGGAAGTTAATAGAATTAAAGCCATATTTAAAGAGTGTGAAAGTGACAGAATCGCATTTTAACTCGAAGGTCTAGTTTATTGTATTTGAAAGTTCGGGGGAAATCTTGCGTTAGATGAACGTTTAGATCTATAGCTGGGTGACGTTTTATCTGGAATTGCGCCTAAATGTGCTGCTAATCTTGGAAGTTTTAAAGTTTTGTCTGATAATGCCTGTTGGGTGCTGCTGATTGATTTTTGAATTCTGTTTTAACAAAATACGGTTTTGACTAAAGTAGTTCTTCCTCCTTTTTTTCTCTCTATAATTCTTGCTGTAATATAACGGATCGTTGCATAACTATATTGATGTAAGAGAAGTTCGCGTGGCTTTCAAAATTTGCATAGACCACGTCTTTCTTGCTTGGTTCACCACGTGGAAGGATAGGGTTTCGGCTCCGCCTTGTTTGTTTGCCTTTTTTGAAAGGACGCATTACGAGGTGTTTACGTTTTATGTTTAAATTTATATGTATTTTCTTGCAGGGATGACTTAGCTGTACATTGCCATGTAATTTAGTTTTTTTGTAAAAAACCTGATGACGAAGAATGCAAAAAACGTCGCTTCTTGTTTTTTGTGCGCATTTCAGGCTTTTACTAAATTATACCGCTTAAGTGTTTTTCTCTCTATAGGGCAACGCATTACGGATCTAGCATACCTCATGTGCTAAATCGTGTCTATGGAACCTCCACATTGTGTTACTTGGATAATCAACCAGTACCGAAGACGAGCATGATAGGATCAATTAAAGTACTGTTATCCAAAAATCTTTTAACTTTAAACGTGCGAGTTCACTTTACCTGTGCTTAAGCCCTCCAATATGCCGAAGTATAAATGTAAGTCTAGATGCACCTTGCAAGGCTACGCTTATTACACTACAGTCATCCCAAAGCTTGCAAAAGACATCATTGACAGTCTTTGACTTTTCCCTATAAACCTGTTTTGAATGTGTAGCAATGAGCAGGACAAAGGGGAAATACACACACACACACACACACACACACAAGAGCTCGTCTTACACGTTCAAAAGCGCAACCTTTTCCCGCACACCCATTCCTCAATCAAGCAGAGCTTCATAATACATTGCTGGGTGGCCACAAAGGCGAGCAAGGCAAGGAGGTCTGGAAGGGAAGTGCAAACAGGTTTCCTTCCTACCTGCATGCCTGCCTCAGCTCCAACACACTTGGTTCAACAACGTGGCTGAGTTGAAACTCTTACAACATCTAGTCAAACCTAACCTAACCTACACATGCACTCTCTGCACTACCCATGCCCAATGGATCATTGGCCTGAGTTAAGGAACAACAAGCATTATTTTTGTGCAACATACTACTAATGCCCATTACTCCCAACAAGGAGTGGCAGTCGTTCACATTTCGCGCTATTAAATTATGTGTTCCACCGCACTGACCTGGGCTAGCTACATGCCTGGAAATAAGCGGCCACGCACAGCATGGCACGCAATCATTATTTAGTAATGGGAAATTGCGAGCGCGTGCTCGATTGGAGACGAATTTACGAATATCAAGTCAGTATGCCTCTTAAACTTCTTACAGTCATTCTTATCCAAATATCCCTGATGAGGCCGGATGGCCATACACTGACACACCGATTCAAAACAGTGGCTTAAGGTGAATGTTTAATTGTCGAATTTGACAGCTATTAACTAGTAACTAGGAAATACTAACGTGTGTTGTGGTAAAAATCTGAATATCAACTCTCATTCCACTCATGAAGGCAGTTGCTTTTTTCGGATTTGGAGGATCTTCGGACCGATGAGCCAAGATCTTAAAAAAATAAACCAAAATAACATTAAATCAAGAAGTAGCGAGATTAATCTTGAATAGTCAAAATTATTCTATTTCATCCCCAAAACAATGACACAACACTACCAACGTAGAACAAACACAGTTCAACAATTAAATTTTCGGAGAACTCCAATCAACTTCTTCAGAATAACGCCAAAACCACGAAAAAGTTTGTTTACATCACAGCATCTTTAGTCGAATCCAAATTTGAATGCTTGCGCACGTCAGCAGGACCACTGATCTGTCGGTGGAACTGGACTGCCCACTCTCTGTCCAGGGCCGCGCCAAGTTCAGGCCTAACTAGCAGGTTGATGTTGGTGTAGCTGGGGGATGCAATGTTCATGAGAGGGACTCCTTTTATCTCAAACTGTTTGATGACGAGAGATTCTAACGCCCTAAGGTGGTTGTCATGGAGGGCATTGGACTTAAGCAGAACAGATGTTGTCCCAGGCTACTGATGTTGAGAGTTCAAAGAATGCAACATACAGTAGCGTGGGACAAGGCCTCTGTTCTGCTTAAGTCCAATGCCTCCCATGACAACCACCTTAGGGCATTAGAATCTCTCGTCTTCAAACAGTTTGAGATGAAAGGAGTCCCTCTCATGAACAGTGCATCCCCCAGCTGCACCAACATCAACCTGCTGGTTAGGCCTGAACTTGGCACGGGCCTGGATAGAGAGTGGGCAGTCCAGTTCTACCGACAGATCAGTGGACCTGCTGACGTGCGCGAGCGTTCAAATTTGGATTCGACTAAAGATGCTGTGATGTAAACAAACTTTTTCGTGGTATTGGCGTTATTCTGAAGAAGGAGATTGGAGTTCTCCGAAATTTAATTGTTGAACTGTGTTTGTTCTACGTTGGTATTGTGTCATTGTTTTGGAGATGTCTTTAAAACACCACTGTATCAACCGGTTACTGGTGTTTTCAATTATTTTATTACCTCGAGGCAGTAGCTACAGCAAAATGCATTAATGTTCCTACCATAATGATGCATTTTCCGGCTACTGTGTTCGAGTTCGGTGCTGAATTATACTGTAAATCGTGTATTAAATGCCCATGGGCTTGTAAAATTAAATTGTGTTAAATTGAGGGGTGAGCGTTAAAAACAAGTATTATCTATTTTCTAAACTAACTTCTGTCCAGGAAGGGAGTTTTCTATCACGAATAAGTCGGCGATAATACAGTCATTCGCGTATGTGATCTGGACTCAATCTAGCATTAGCACAATGTCTTTCTCATTTATTCACAAATTTAGGTTATTGTAGGGTCTTGCCTCAAAAAATTCAACATAATTTGCAGCTAAAAGTAATTTCTTACCATACAAACGATCGGGAACATGAGCAGATAAAAATTGTGAACAACATTAGGCCTATGCGATCGATAACTGACGTGCGTGATCTGAATTCAGTATAGCAAAAAGACAATGCCTTTATTCTCATTTATTCACAAATTTAGTCTATTAGATCGTCCTCCTTCTAATATCTAACATAATTCAAAGTTAAAAGAACATTTTGCCGGCCCCCAGCCAAGCCTGTGCCTAAAACATACTTAACCTGATAATTTCAGCATTACATTCCCCGAATGTGATGTTCCCCTGGAGGTTTCTTCCGCTGTGCAGCCGCCTGCTTGCATACCCCTGCCGCGCATGCGCGTGGCAGTCCTCCCTTATAAAAGCGACAGCCCGCCCGCTATCGGCATTCATTTTACTCTCAGTGTGTCAGGCGGTGACTCGAGACGGGAGGCAGGGCGGGAGTTAGGTTAAGTATGTTTTAGGTACAAAGAAACCATTTTTAGCCGGCCTGGCTGGGGCCCGGCAAAATGTTCTTTCTTTGTTGCCAAAACATCTTAACCTGATAATTTTAGCATTATCAGCAGACCTCGTCACGTTTGGTGGCAGGCACCGCCCTGACGAACGCCCCGGGATGCAAGCAGGCTGTCCCCCAAAACGTTATTGAAAACTTCGCACTTTGTTCAGAACAGGTGAAGAACTTCGAAGTTTGGTCACTTGTCCTCTTCACTGGTTGGCTTGCTTCTAACGTGAGTGTTTAGCTTCATCGTGGTTGGCTTGCTTCAGCTTCGTTCTGCGTGCTTAAGGGGGTTTGACTACTGTACAGGTTGTGACAATAGGTTGCAGCCGGTGTAGTTAGTTGCATGCATGACCTATGTGGCAGATTGTGTGAGGTGGAGGGTGATGGATTCCCACCAGATGCTGGTGTGAGGATTTCTTTGGTCAGAAGGTTTTGTTGGCGGTTAATAAAGTGGAGATTGCCCTGAATGTTGTAAGTTACCATGGGTTAAAAAACTCATGTGTGGTTGCATACGTTAGGATGCGAGTCAGTGAGGAGAAGAGGTTGGTTTCTTCCTTCCCGTTTAAAAGTTTTTTTTTTTTTTTTTTTTTGGCAACGGAAATACTCGGGTGGTTGTTCTACGTCTAGTAGTCGGTCAATTTAACTCAATCAAGCAGGGTAAGCAGAGTTGTGGAGGTCTTCAAAAACTTTGAAGAAAATCTTGGGGTGTTGGGTTTTCCTTGGAGCCAAGAGGCCGTAGGGATTGGATGAGTGGAGGGCACCGTTGGCCGGAGCGCTTGTTTGATGAAGGATAGAATTTCCGTGTTGAGTTTCAGCCAGGTTGGGAAGAAGAGGCGAAGTCTTGCGCTGACTGGAAGGTAGGAGAAGCGGGAGGCAACATGATTTCAATGAAAGGAGCTCCTGCCCCCTGGTGACGAGCAGCGGTTGCGGTGGACAGGAGTTGCGGCTCGCTCCTGTTGGTTACATTGGCCGGAGCAGGAGCGAGGGAGATCGGACCGGAGGGGCTGTTGATTTCTCGGCTGAAAGTGGGAGTCAACTATCGGACGGTTTTTAAGCTGGGAAGAAGAGGCGAGTGTTGCGCCGGCTGGAAGGCAGGAGAGGAGCTGCGGCGGTCAGGGGTTGCGGCTCGGTCCTGCTGGTTGCGTTGGTTGGAGCGGGAGCGAGGGGGGATCGGCCGAAAAGGCTGATGGTTCCTCAGCTGAAAGTAGGAGTTAATTTTCGGACGAATTGGCGGCGCTGTGCGGATCGGGCAGGGGCCGGGCCACGGCGTCTGAGGGTGTAGAACCACATTGGGGCAGGGCGGCAGCTGAAAGATTAAATAAGACTGATTAAAGAGGCCCACAGTTGGGACCGGCTAGAATGGATGGCGTACCACCAAGCATGAAGGAAAGCCACATAGATCATGGATGGGAAGTGGCAGAATGTAGGGTAGCCGGTGGTCACCTGGCGTGGCAGGCCGTCTAGGTAGCGGGCGGATAAAAGACAGGAGACGGGAAGGGGACAAACCGTCTGCGGGACCAATTCACCTGGTAAGTGGATGTCGAAAGACGAGAGAACAGGTGGAGAGAGTAGCTCATAGATGAGCGGGCTTTCATTTAGTTCAGGGCGGCATTATGACCGGAAGGCGGACGAGAGATGTGAAGCGGGGAAAAGACTTTCAGCTTAACGGGCTTCCATCTTGGACCGGAACGGCATCTCAACCATAAAGCGGACGGGGGACATGGAGCGGGAAGGAGGTCCCAGGTTGTCGGGTGATCTCCCTGGGACAGGACGTCATCACAAAAGTGAGGCGGGCGTGAGATGTGAAGGCAGGGACGAAAGACGGAGGCCTGGTTCAACTTGTAGAAAGGTGAATGAAAGCTGAGTAGATGGGGTGAGAGCTGTAGGGCCTGTTAGTTCCCCATCCCGGTGCAGGACACGGTGCAACAGCAAGGCGGGCGAAATACGAGGGAGCAGGCCGAGTGAGGGGCAGAGTGCTCGGTTGACCTCCGTCACGGTGGAGGGCAGCAACGCCTGGGTTAAAGACGAGTGAGTGCGTAGAGCGAGGAACGGTGGCTTGGTAAATTCTCTCCATAGTGTGAAGCGGCAGCACCCGAGCGAGCGGGCGAAAGACGAGTGAGTGCGTGGAGTGAAGAACGATGGGTGGCAGATCTTCTCCACAGTGTAAACGGCAATACCCGACCAAGCCGGGTGAAAGACACCAAGGCGGTCGAAAGACGAGTGAGTGCGAGAGCGGGGAACGACGGCTTGGCATGTCGTCTCCGTGGAGTAAAACGGCAACACCTGAGCGAGGTGGGTGAAAGACGAGTGAGTGTGTAGAGTGAGGAGCGGTAGCTCGGCCGAGCTTCTTCGTAGTGTAAAAGGCCACACATGGGGAAGGTGGGTGGAAGACGAGTTGCTTGGAGCGAGGAACGCTGGCTTGGTAGACCTTCATCACGGTGCGGGATGAAAGACGTCCGTATAAGGCGGATGAAAGACGAATGAGTGCGTAGAGCGGGAGATGCAGGCTTGGCAGGTCTCCGTCAAGGTTCAATAACGGCAACTCCCGGGCAAGGCGGGTGAAAGACGAGTTGCTTGGAGCGAGGAACGCTGGCTCGGTAGATCTTAATCATTGTGCGGGATGGAAATGCCCGAACAGGGCGGGTGAAAAACGAACGAGTGTAAGGAGCGAGGGATGTAGGCTTGGCCGACTTTCAGCGTGGTGCAGAACGGCAACATCTGGGTAAGGCGGAACGATTGAGTGTATGGGGCAAGAAGTTCCGACTCGGTTGCCCTTGTGAAAACGGCAGACCAAATTCAGGACGGACGAAAGATGGGAGCTTGCGAGATCTTCAACATAGTCGCGATAGCTACGGCATCAGTGAGGCGGACGAAAGACGGCGAGGGAACCGGAGGCAGGGGCCGTCGGTGGGTGATCTAGTTCACACTGCTTTCACGGCTGGACTGGTGAGACGTGGAGCTTCAATGTCGAGGCGGGAGAGGCGAGAGGCCTGAGCAACAACCCGAACTCGACGGCGACGTCCCGGCTATGGGCAGACCGGAGATGGGCCGAAGAGTGGAGCGTGCGGTTGGCTAAGGTTTCAGTGGGGCGGACGAAAGACGGCAATGGAGCTGAGGCAGGGGCCGTCGATAGATGATCCAGTTCACAACTGCTTCCCGGCAGGACTCGTGAGACGTAGAGCTTCAATGTTGTGGCGGGAGAGGCGAGAGGTCTGAGCAACAACCCGACTCGACGGTGACGTCCCGGCTATGGGCAGACCGGAGACGGGTCGAAGAGTGGGGCGTGCTCTGGCTACGGCATCAGTGAGGCGGACGAAAGACGGCGAGGGAGCCGAGACACGGGCCGTCGATGGATGGTCCAGTTCGCAACTGCTTCCCTGCAGGATTGGTGAGGTGTAGAGTTTCAATGTTGTGGCGGGAGGCGCGGTTAGCTACGGCATCAGTGAGGCGGACGAAGGACGGTGAGGGAGCCGAGGCAGGGGCCGTCGATGGATGGTCCAGTTCGTAACTGCTCACTGCTGGTGAGGTGTAGAGCAGGCAGGAAGGCGGACCGAAGAGTTTAGCGTGCGGTGCGGGAGCTACGGCGACGGGAACTAGACAGCAGGAATGCGGGTGGCTTCCACCTTGACTCTTCACTCAAAGCGTGGGTTTAAAGCTACGAATGAGACGAGCAGCAGCATGGGATGGCAACTGGAGTCTTGATTTCCGCTCGAGACGTGGGGTTAGCCACGGTCGAGACAAGCAGCAAGAGGTGCAAACGGCGTCCGTCTTGGTTCACCCAAACGTGGGTTCTGGCCACGAAAGAAACGAGCAGATGACTTCCAAGTTGACTCTTCACTCAAAACGTGGTTATTAAGCCACGAATGAGACGAGCAGCAGTGTAGGACAGCAACTGTTGTCTTGATTTTCACTCGAGACGTGTGGTCAGCCACAGTCCAGACAAGCAGCAAGAGGTGAAAATGGCGTCCGTTTTGGTTCACCCAAACGTGGGTTCTAGCCACGAGTGAGACAAGCAGCAGTAGGCAGCAACAGGTGACTTGATTTTCACTCGAGACGTGGGGTCAGCCACGGTCGAGACAAGCAGCAAGAGGTGCAGACGGCTTCCGTCTTGGTTCTTCACTCAAAACGTGGGATTAGCCACGAGCGAGACGAGCAGCAATGGACAGCAATTGTTGGTTTGATTTTCACTCGATACGTGTGGTGAGTCACGGTCGAGACAAGCGGCAGGTTGATGATGGCATCCAGCTTGGATCTTCATTCAAAACGTGGGTTTTAGCTACGAGTAGCAATGTACAGCAACTGTTGGCTTGATTTTCGCTCGATACGTGGGGTGAGCCACGGTCGAAACATGCAGCAGGCGTGATGATGGCAATCAGCTTGGTTCTTCACTCAAAATGTGGAAATTAGCCACGAGTAAGCGAGTAGCAATGGGCAGCTTTTTTTTTTTTTTTTACTGTTGACTTGATATTCACTTGATAATGGACAAGGCGGTGTATTCAAAGCACGGTAGCAAGTTTGATCGTTGTTGAAAACAATCGAAACTGAAATGGGAGTAAGGCGGGTCGCTTGCAATGCGGTACATCCGGGAACTTGGTATGGGAAGCGGCCGAAAGCTGGAGCTCCGTCGAGGTGCGTCGGCGGGGGTTACGTCGGCAGCTTGCGTACGGACTTCGGCAGATGCCGGTGATAGTAGGCCGTTCGGCAACTCGGGCGTGTTTCCGTCTGAAAGTCGAAAGCCGAGGGATGTCGCGGGTGCGAGTGCAAGTGCAGCCAGCCAGCCGGAACAGTGATGAGCGTCGGAGAAGGTTGACATCGACCGCTTGAGTGCGGGCATCGCCAGTTGACGATGAGGTAAGCCTGTACGGGCGGAGGGAGTCTTGAACCGGACGAAAGATGGGGAACAGGGCGGCGTGGGGTCGTTAGACGACATGTACGCTGGAGGAAAATGAATGCCGATAGCGGGCGCGCTGTCGCCTTTATAAGGGAGGATTGCCACACGCATGCACGGCAGGGGTATGCAAGCAGGCGGCTGCACAGCGGAAGAAACCTCCAGGGGAACATCCCATTCAGGGAATGTAATGCTAAAATTATCAGGTTAAGATGTTTTGGCAACAAAGAAACTAATTTATAATCATCACCAACCTTCAAAATGACAACGCAATAATGAATTTCACAACCGGGAAGCAAATAATTTGTTACAAGGTCATTCCAGATTTCGGACATCAGCAGGATCACGTTTTTGGCCGGCCAGCAAATAACTTTTTTTTACAAGGTCATTTCAGATCTCAGGGGTAAGCCGGATCACGTTTTTGACCGGCCAGCAAATAATTTTTTTTTACAAGGTCACTCGGGAGCTCATGCGTCAGGCGGGACGTTTTTGGAAATTTGTGTCACACAAGATGTGATTCCCGGTTGTGAATCGCGTTGTCATTTTGAAGGTTGGTGATGATTATAAATTAGCTTTAACTTTGAATTATGTTAGATGTTGGCAAGAGGACGATCTATTAAATTAAATTGTCTTTTTCCATACTGAATCCAGTTCATGTTCGTAAATGACCGATCGCTAGGCCTAATATTGCCAGCTTTTCTGTGATTACAAACGCTCCTGTGAATCGTGTTGGATTAAACGTTGATTTTGTTAAATCTATAAAGCTTATAGTTAATTTTGCTACAGGAAAAGACTAAAATGCCAGGGGCACCTGATAAATTTTAGTTGTTGTTTGCCTACAAGAAAATATACATTACCTTTTTTTTAATTAGCAGTTTTCTCCCTTTGGAGCTCTATTAACCCTAACTTGAAAGTTAGCTTCCCTGCCGGTCTCGTAACTACTGCGCATCATAGGAACTGGGATCGCCTATATAAGCGGAGCGCAGCGATCTCCAGCATCTTTCTTCCAACCCGCATGAACCTAGTCCATCGTGGGGAGGCTGGGTGGGTAAAAGGTAATGTATATTTTCATATAGGCAAACAAAAACTAAAATTAACCAGGTGCCCCTGGTATTTTAGTCTTTTTATTGCCACGAAAATATCCATTAACTTTTATTTAATTAGCAGACCTCGTCACTCTAGGAGGTGGGCGAGCCGACGATCCCCACAGAAAAATTCTGAGTGGAACCCAAGAACATTCGATTCACCTGGACTCGGGATCCTCAGTCCCAAGGGCTAGCAAAACTGGAACAGCTGATGCCAGGGATCAAACAGCCGGTTCAACACTAACGGGAACGTAGAAATGCAGCTGAGAGTAAATGCCAGTCCTACCTTGAGCGGGAAGCATCGGAGCCGTCTTGATGCCATCGATGTCCAATGAATCGGGATCACGACCAGAAGAGACAGGAGGACCAGGGGAAACAGGAACGGAAGGTCGGAAAACACTGAAGCGCGGAGTAGGCGGATCCTGACATCATTATGTGAAGCGTGCTCCATCTTGGAACATCATAACAAAGAACCTCCTAGACTTGAACAGCAGAGGAAATACACCAGAGAAGGACAGTATGCGGAGGAGACGTTTGATGAACGGTTTTGAAAGAACTAGGCGGAGGTGCAGGGTAGGATTGAAGTCACACGAACCAGGAGAACCGATGTGAGGTTGGCACGGAGACCAGACAACGGTGGTTGGTGGCAGTTGCTGAAGCACAGGAGAAGATGCAGAACAAAAAGTCTAATGAAGATCATGGATAAGGATTGACGATTGGTAAATAAAGATACTGGTGATCGATCCAAGGGATCGAATGGTAGATGATCATAGTTGACTGCTTATTGTTCGTATTGCGATGACCAGATTGTTTATATTCGTAGCTTTTTTTTTTCACTGAGACAATTAATAGCGATGTCACTCTTGAGCCCTGGGAAGATAAGAGAAACAATTTGTAGTACACTATAAGTCAGGCGAGGGGTAGCAGTGCCCATCCCGGTTGTAGGAACAGAGATCAGGAAACCCCTCACCGAGCCAGAAGTCTGAAGGTGTGGAGAATCGTAAAAAAGTTAAGGTAAAATGCGGAAGCCGAGGGCAACACCTTTGGCCCGTCGGCGGCACGGATTACAAGACAGCGTTCTGGTGGATGAATCGGCGTGCGGAACAATCCCAGGAAATACCGGAATGAAAGAAGGCGCCAAACCGAGTACGATGACAAGACCTGGCAAGACGGGGAGGCTGCAGCACGGGACCATGCTTGTTCCAGGGGACAGGTGTGAAATGTAAGGTTTGGTCTTTGGTCGATCTTTAAAGGCAAAATGTCTGAATGGAGAACCGGGGTGCGAGACGAAGGATCGGAGGAACACTCTTGATGTAAAACACCGGAATTGTGCAGGACTTCGTGGACCACGTCAGGTATTGAAAAAGCACAGGCAGGAAGACCGATGTCTGAAGGAGGTGGCAGATCGACGGAACCCCAAGGAAGCACAGCTGCCGAAGTCGGGGAAGTTAAGTGTAGGTATCGGAGTCACAAGTGGTGGAGGCGTGAAGAATAGAGCGGCAGTGGCCGAGGGGTCCTGGTGAGGAGAAGGAAGCGGCGATGGTGCTGCTGCATGAATTGCTCGAACGACGGAGGTAGCAGGTGAATCGGGTGCAACTAATGGATCGTGAGGGGATCGACGAGTAGATGGAGCCGGGGCCCCGTGGAGACGGCCGTCCAAGAACGACTGGAGTAGAATAAGCACCAGGGTGGTGATGATGGCAAAGGCGAGGTCTAAGGGAGCCTGTGACGGTGAAGACAATAGTTCATCCTGTAAGGTCGCTAAGGAAGTGGACGATTCTTCACAAGGCACAATGTTCGGTCCTAATTCACTCCTTACTGCATAGCTAGGCGACTATGCACATAGCATTTACATATTAGGCTATCAGCAGAATTTATCCTTCTGCTGCACCTCGTAGTCAGGGATCCAACCTTTCAGTCAGATCCCACACACCAATTTACTCGACCTCACGATTCTGTCCCGTTTTATACCCACTCGGGCCGGGGCTGAACAATAGGCTCTTGCCTGAGGCTACTGGCGAACAGGTTCAATCCGGTTCCAACTGGGTTGCAGTGGGCCCGTGTCTCCACCTGGTCTCCACCTGGTAGCTGTCCAATTCCTGAGTCTGCAGTAATTGGAAGGCTGGCAGGCCGCCATGATTGAGGCAAGTCAAACTACGAAGTGTTTGCTTCGTGAGTTGCGTGCTGCCGATCATGTAAGCCGGTTACAATCCGTAATTGAAGATGCTTGGAACGCAGGATCTCCAACGAGTCGGAGGTACTAATTAATTCCGAATGAAGGGTGGGGTTGCAATCCACTGCATCAGAGAGGGCGGACCGGAGAGTCGAGTTCTCGGTGTGGAGGTTAGAGAGTTGTGTCGAGAATCCTTCAGCCCAGGAGAGAACGAAAAGCAGGTTAAAGTCCACCGTTTCAAGATTGCGCACGGAAAGCTGCAATTCCCAAGTAAGCGCTGCATGGATGGTGGAAGCGGGTGGAAATGGTACCGGTATGGAGGATGGTGGTGTGTCAGCTTTGCTGATAGTCGACTCAACCGATGGAAGAGGTGAATCCACTGTATATGTAACCGGTTGCGACGATGGTGAACGAGGACCGGGAGGCGGAACTGCAGGGATCGAGGACCGAGAAAGCCGAACTTGCGGGAAAAGCGGAGGAGCTAGCGGGTGTCTAACGTTCTTAATCTTAATACCAGTTCTTGGTGGTAGAGGTGGACGAAAAGGCCGAACCCCGATGTTCCAGGGATCGCAATTGATAGTGACGGAGAGACCTCAGATCGGATCATGGCCTTGGCCGGAGAAACACATTGTCGGGATAAGGACAGTGGCTTCCTTGGTTTCGGTGTCGTAGTTGAAGTGGAGAATGGGTGAGAGCCAGCATCTTCCTTGGGTAGGTCCTTAAGCTTTTGCTGACTATCTGCTCGACGATGGGAACTACGGTGACGACGCCGAATCTCAACCCAGTCTTTTTTGGAGATAGTGACACAAATGCTGCAGAGAAGATCAAGACCATTGCATTGGTGGTGATGTTGGCAGCAGGAATGTGAATCAAAATGTTCTTTTGTCCCTGCTGCAAAGCCCACGCAAACATACGGTGTTGGGTCACGAACGTTGATAGCATTAGTTGGCAACGGTTCTTCAGAGAAATCGGACGACATGACTTGTCAGGACTGGTGAGTGACACAAGAAAACTGTTACTAATTCGAATGAACGCGCCACGAGGAAGGCGCCCTCTGGAGGCGGAGCGATGCAGCAACATGGAAGGTGCCCGGATGCAAACAAGGATCGGGAAGCCGGAGGGATCGATGATACTAAAGGACTCGCAAGGAGAAGATCGAGGGATGGAATGCAGCCGGGCGGGACGAGAATAAATGGAACCGGCAGTAGAAAAGCCCGGATGGATCGGCAAGAAGGAGTCTTGAGAGGTTCATGTTTAAAAGGAAATTCGTAGGTAATGGTGACGAGAGGAATCATAGGACATGTTTGGTGTCAACAGGGTATCCATGGCACATGGGACCAAGGCTAAGACGGAGAAGAGTCGGTGGGTGCGTGGAATCGATTTGGACCTGGGAGACTTCGAGGATCAGAGAGCAAAAGCCAACAGGTCCGATGCCGCCTAAACGGTGTTAACTGGACGAGAACTGGTACCAGTAACATAGTGTAGTCTAAGACGGCATTAAAGATGAATGCTTCCTTAAGGAAGACGTTCGTGGTTGTTAGGGAGGATCAGAAGGTTGGATTCGGGATCCGATGGGGTAGTGAGAAGCACCGCGGTGTAGAGGAACAGAAGGATCAGGATCATGCAGAAGCGTGGTTGGTGAGGAACACTGCCGGAGGGAGGCAGAAGCCTTGTCCGAAGGATAAAGGATCGATGCAGAACGGTTGGTTGAAGACAGGGCAGCAAGAGCCCAACAATTCACCGTGTCGTCGTCTATACCTTCACTCAACAATATATGAAAAGATATATTCACACATATGTTTACATATAAATTTTTTTTTTACCCAACAATAATTCCGCATCTGACTAGCCACGACTTATTGATGAATACTTACTTATCTTTATTAAAACAATACGACACTCGAATTTCACGTCTCAAATCTGATATATAAACCAATTGTAAACCCACTTAGCTTAATGGTTTTTGGCTTCCTCTCCATATTCATTCCCATCTTTCCATTCGTCCAAGCAAGGTGTCCATCCAAACTAGGACTATTTCGGCCATTTTTAATTCGTAAATAATTCTAACCCTAACCCCAACCGTCCCAACATAAATCCTCCTCTGCTTTATCATATTGCTAGTAGAATGCAGCAATCCGAAACCGAAAGTCAGGCCTCTGTTCTCAGCGGTTCTTCATCCGATGTTGGTTTGTAGAGAAAGCAGTCTGAAACAATGTCTTCGACAGTTTTCAACAATTCAGATAATAGAATTGCAGAGGGATCATCCATGTCGCAAGAATACGAATTTTTCTCAAAATGTGCATGATGGGAATCTCATCACGGTCAGAGCTATAAATGGAAGAAATCTTGTAGAAATCATCATAGGTGTCGAAAGAAAGATTGTCGCCTATGGCTTTCATGACGGTCTTTCGTTTTGGAGGAGGCACGATGTGCCATGTTCATAGAGGAAGACCTTTTGCTGTCACTTTTGGAGTAATGGGAGCTTTGAATGTCACGTAATGAAGCTCTGCGTGAAAGGTGTCTTTCGTTTTGGAGGGTCTTTTGTTTTCATGAGACCATGAGCGGCAAAAGGAATGGAGTTGTAAGACCAGGAACGGCTTTTGCCACAAGGAGAGATATTCCACGCAGGAGATCTGTTTTGCTTCTTAGTCGGGGAGGGCGAACGCCGACGTTTGCGAGAGGTTGTTGCATCGACCTAGGATCGATGTAGGAACGATCAGGTGAAACATGAAGAGATGGCTGCATGCAGCATTGAGTTTGGCTCTTGCAAAGAGCTCAGTGATTTTTCTTTTGTTAAAGGTTTAGTAGCAGTAGGCTAGGGTGAACTCTGAGAAGAGCAGGACGGAAGGTCCAAAGGGACATCACAGGCGGTCAGCTTTTCTTGGTCTTTTTATGATGCTTGACTTTCAGCTTCAGTTTGGCGTATGTAGTTTTGAATTTTCGTAATTCCAATTGAAGCTTTTAACGGTCAGAAAATCTAGTTTAGGAGAAGTTGAAGCCTGCCCACAAGGCACAGGCGATGTAGCTGTAGTGGTGGCCAAAAGACCATAGGCCGCCATCTAGATAGAACTGGGCGAATAAAAGCTCTGAGTCGGAGATGAGCGGTGTTCGTTGCAGGATGAGGCCGCTAAGAAAGAAAACGCAGAGAAAGAAGATCTTCTGGGTAGATCACAGAATGAAAAGCGGCATGACGACGACGACATCCTTGACGGGCCAGGTTGCCGAGACGAAGGGCTGACAGCAGCAGCAGGGTCAGCAACAGTAGAAGGAGCCAATTCAGCAGAGGGCGGAGATGAACTCTTTCCAGATGGCAGCTTCGGGGCACCCCCAGCTTTAGCCAATTCTTTTGTTGTTAGACGAGAATGTTGAATCTCTTTCACTGAAAGTTGGGAAAGGAACCACGTGAACACGACGGCCACTTGAGAATAAAAGATGGCCGCTTTCGCCTTCTGGCTCTTTTATTGGAAAGTGTGCATGTACACTTCAGGTTAGGGAGCTGGCTGGATTTAGAAAAATCAATCTCAAGTGGGAAAATGACATTCAAGAAGATGAATGCTAAATTTACAGGTAATGGTAATTTTCGTCGGCAATAGAAAAATGTAGTCACTCTAATAAAAACAAATATCTGTTGTGATAAAAATAATCTCGGTTTGAAAATACAGTTCGGTCGTTGTTTTAGGCTTAGTTTGTGACTCAGTGGATCATGTATGCCAGAACTATACCAGAATCGTACTTGGGCCGGGGCGTTAAAGTATTAGCTCATCAGGAAGGGGCGAGAGGGGAGGGGGTTCGGCTACCGGTGACGATTGCTGTCGAGGGTGGTGGCCAGTTGCTGACGTAAGCACCGCTACTGCAGTAAAAGAGTGGAAATAAGTAACAACAACTACAAAAAAAGTCCTCAGAAAAACTGCGGATGTACACGGGGGTTTGAGCAATTCATGACGGGGAGGGGGGATCGAAAATGACCAATTACTTGATGACGTAATACTTGAATGCCCCCTTTAAATTAAAGTCACTATTTATAGTAAAAGCAATGGCATCACAAACGTCTATACGGATTTGTGCATTTTCACAACAATTGCAGAAAACTGACACCACCTAATCGTGTTGCAAATTAAAAGTGCCATTTTGGGGAAAAAAAATGTAAAACACCGCTTACATTTTACTCAAAACTAGAAACATGCTAAAATAAACACGTATTAAAAAAACCAGGCTCTCACTTACCATAATGGGAGCAGCTGGACAAAACAATTCAGGAGTATGAATCCGAAATTCAAGTCTCCTGCGGCTTCCCGCATAAGGCATCTCGCTATCTATAAGAATAAATATCAAATTTTGCGCAACTGAGAAGGTCAACACATTTTTGGTTGGGTTTCCCCGGTCAGTATTAGGTGGCAGACAGGGCCGTAGCTGCCGAGGAGGGCAGGGTGGGTAATTGCCCTCCCAAAAATTTTCAAGGAGGGGGCGTAAAAGCGATACTTGAATTAATACAAAAAAAGGGTGAAGTTTTATTTTATTCATGAAAATGCTTTATTTTTTGTGTGGAATGTACATATTTTTAGTCCAGTTGCCAAATGCTGATTTTTGGCCTAACCTAAAAAAAAACTGTCTGCACAAAATGTTTTTGCGCAGGAATGTTCTACAATGGCCCTACTCCCACAACATAATGATGCCACCTTGGCACCCTTGGGGAATTCAAGATGGCGTCCAAAATGACGACAACAAAACCGTTTTTTGCTTCTAGCGTCTAAACCGTTCATCTTGTTGAAAATTAACTTATCAATTATGTTTAGAATAAATAAACTTCAAAATAGGTTCTATACATATTTTTGGTAAAACTAATCCTTCTTGACGAAATTCGTTATTTAAATTATTTTAGGCCGTTAGGCGTTACATATACAATTCCTGACTTTATAAACAGCTGCAGTTCCCGTTCTAATTTGGATAAATGGACGTTATTAGTCTTAGATGAAGATGTATATTTTCCAAAAGTGTTAAGTAAAGCGATTTGTATTTATTAGGAGCTAACCTACAGCACTTTACATATGTTGTAGTACTGTGCTTTTCGCTCTATTTTACCACATGTTCCATCTTTAAACTGTTGCACCACCCGTTCTAATTCGGATAAATGGACGTGATTAGGCTTAGATGAATGATGAAGATGTATATTTTCCAACAAGGGTAATTAAAACGATTTATATTAATTAGGAACTAAGGTATGCCAGTTTACCTACGTTGTAGCGCTGTGCGTTTTGTTCTAATTTACCACAAGTTCCATTTTTAAACTGCCGTAGCTTAGCTTCTAATTAATATAAAGCATTTTAATTGCCCTTGTTGGCAAATATACAACTTCATCTTTCATCTAAGCCTGATCACGTCCATTTATCCAAATTATAAGAGGTAGTGCAGCAGTTAAAAGATGGGGCAAGTTGTAAAATAGCGCTTAGAGCACAGTGCAACAACGTATGTAAACTGCCGTAGCTTAGCTCCTAATTAATGTAAATCGCTTTAATTAACCTTGTTGGAAAATAAACATCTTCATCTTTCATCTAAGCCTAATCATGTCCATTTATCCGAATTAGAACGCGTGATGCAGCAGTTTAAAGATGGAACATGTGGTAAAATAGAGCAAAAAGCACAGTGCTACAACGTGTGTAAAGTGCCGTAGCTTGGTTCCTAATATAAATCGCTTTAATTACCCTTGTTGTTTGAAAATATACATCTTCAGCTTTCATCTAAGCCTAATCACGTCCATTTATCCGAATTAGAACGGGTTCTGCAGATGTTTAAAGGCAGGAATTGTATACAGGGTGTCCCAAAAGTCCTAGTCCCCCGTCACAACATTTGAAGGGGTTGAATAAAGACAGTGAAACCCTAGCAGTGTAGGTTTGGTTAAAGGATCTACCTTTGTGTACAACCGGCAATTTCGCCTACCCCCCCCCCCCCCCCCACCGGGCCCCAACTCTGAAATTTCCAATGGAATGGGCAGTAAAGGAAACCCTTATTTGAAAGGTCTTCATTAGGCGAGTAAAATGCCGCAATGAGAGCTTCGATACGATGAGGGGGGGGGGATTGAGGCTTAATGGCGCGTCGACAACTTGGTCATTAGCGCCAACCTCAGTCACAGTGCAGTGGTCCGGGCCGCCACTGCACCACACATCACAGAGACGCCATTCAAACCCCCAATCCAAATCCCGTCACACACCCGCACCTCCCGCAAAAACCGATCGATACGATGAGCCCATCCAAAATGGCAGCCAGTCAAACATTAAGAATTTTCTTTGCATCCCTATGTTTTACTCAGGCTAAAGATGTAAAGGGACGTAGGTGGCAGCAAAATGCTTCGTTCAATTTGGTTGGATTACACCAACAACGTCTTCTGCAGTTTGAAATGCAGAGTGTGGTGCTGGGCCCCCCGCCCCCCCCCCCCCCCATCTCTGTCTAGGAATTAAGGCCCATGAGCATGTACCGTAACGTTAGTAATTCCTTTCAATCCTTTGAACGTTTAATGAACACAATGTTTAACTAAAGAAAAATGTCCACCATCCGAGTTTTGTTTCGTTTCACCAGTAGTGAAGCAAGGTCGGTCAGATTGTTATTAAAAGAGACCGGGGGGGGGGGGGGGGGGGGGGCGGAAGGCACTTTGGGGTATTTCATAGGGGTCCATGGATGGTTCGACAACCAGCG
>JAHWFP010119048.1:0-24102 GCA_023313725.1 Lithobius niger | reverse complement strand
GTGCTCTGCAATAATAATTGCTCTGCCGACGAGAATACTGCAGTCACATCAAAATCGGGTTCAATAAGCCCTGGTCGGTGTTAATACCTACATTTTAAGCTACACAAATTGAAAATCGGTTCATTGGTTCGATCTCTAGGTGGGAGCAAAAGTTTTAGCCCATTTGGTTTTCCGTGTCAAGAAAATTGTAGTTACGTTAAAATAGCCTGCGAAAGGCCCTAGGCCTTAAATTTATATTAAAGACTGTCACTTACGCAAAACCAAAAATCGTCCAAGTTCCACAATTTAGACTTGCAAATTTTCGATTATCTCTGCTGATAGCTTCTTCAGGCAAGAGTCTTGAGACTTGCACAACAACAACCACCAACGAACTTTGCCAAGTCCACTACATTCAAATCCCCCCCCCCCCCATCTCCCAGTGAGCCTTGGAACTCAGTCAGCTCCCAAGCTCACTGTCCGAGTTGGCTCACTCATCAATACTGGAGCTGTTGCTGAATGAAGGTAAGAATAATTTTTTTCCAGCTTTTCGTTAGTTTTTGATTCAGTTCTGCTGTAACTATTCTTCCTATCTGCTGATATGCAGATAAAAGGGGAGGGAAATTTGAATGTAGTGGACTTGGCAAAGTTCGTTGGTGGTGGTTGTTGTGCAAGTCTCATGACTCTTGCCTGAAGAAGACTATCAGCAGAGATAGCGAAAATTTGCAAGTCTGAATTGTGGAACTTGGACGTTTTTTGGTTTTGCGTAAGTGACAGTCTTTAATATGAACTTCGACCATAGTAAAATTGCCGAATTAACGGTATTTTCGATTAAACATTAAATATTTCAAACACAAACTGCGTTCACTTTCTGACATAACCACTGAGTAAAAACCGTCCTTGTTCCCTGGAATTGGAGTTCAAATTATAGTTCGTTGCATTCGCGTGAACTCTAATCCGTTTTTATTAGTGTACCTTTACAGCTGTGGGCATGGGGATACGAGCTCTAATGCTTTTTTCTAAACGGCGAGGTCGTTTTTGGTTCAGTTAATTTTATTTTTTGGTTATTAGCAAAAACCACGTTTACTCATGGATGCTCGTATTGTTGTGTAACCATCATCTAACGTGCATCCCTTTATTCTTACGCAATCCACGGCAACGTAAATGTTTGTTAATTTTGTCCTTCGTTAAAGTTCAGCTTTTAGTTCTTCCAGATTTTTACAATCATCTCAAGACTAGTGTTTTCAAGCCATTGTTGCTTGAAATCTTTGATTGCAACTTGGAAAAGAAACGAAATTTAAATACCCTGGTGGCGAATTTCAAAACCCTCCCACGGATTTGTCCTGATCCCTACAACCCCCAAACCAACAAAAGGACCATCCTCAGATCACCATGCATCCGTGTGCAAAATTTCAGCTACGTAGGCCTTCTCAATTTTGCGCAAGCCATGAGCAAAAAGTCTATGGGATTTAACATGGGAAAAATCTTATTAGCTGGCCAGATAGATAGCTAGACAGTAACATAAAAACAACGTTATTGACGCATCTTTCTCTATGAATGGTGCACCACTCATCCTTTAACTTTTAGTTTTTCTTAATCTCTGACCCTTCCCCTTACATTTTCCACAATTTGAAACATTTCTGTCGCATTGGGATTTATCCTCAACATGACAAAATATGCTTTTAGTTGCTTACAGTTAACAGACACATGTCTGCTAGTGAACCGCCTTTTTATCATTAACAATCAATTTTTTAACAATCAGATGTCTACAATGGGATGCTCTACTGTTACTTGGCAGCGTCTAGATTCGAGACAACTACCACTACCATTTATTTGTAGCAGTGCATTAACCTTCGTTATACAACTCTTCCATTGTTGTAGCCATGAATCGAAAGCGGCAACAATGAAATTCGTCCGAGCATGCATTCAATTCTGGTATATGCACGGCCGAGGAGTGCATTTAATTCTGGTATATCCACGACAAATCATGCAATCATGGAAGGAGCAATTTGGAATTGAGCAACAATACTTCAACATGTTAAAAAATAAAGAAACATGCAAGTCGCATAAATGAACTCATTATGTAAGTCTGTTAAGCCACATTATTCAGTAACAATGCAGTGCACCAGCCTCTGTTGATTTCGGGGCATCGCCTCTCGGATTGACTTCGGCTGGTACGATTTAGACACTGTTACAATCAGAGGGTAATGTTGCATTTGGTGTATTGTTTCTTTGCTTTGTTTTAGTTAAGCAGCATTGGGCCCGATTGATACTTGGGTGGGTGACCACCTGGGATTCCGGATGCTGCAGACATAGGGTCTTCGAACTTCGTCGGGCAGATGGCCGGAAGTGGTTAATGCTCGCTAAATGTTTAAGTTTGCTGTATTGTATTAGTTTGGTGGGGCTGTTGACCATTGTCCGGTTTAAAAGCGCTATGATTCAAAACAACAAGAATGTTCAATAATAGTATCTTCAGGAAATCCTCATGATATCGCATGTGTGGATAAATAACGGTCATTAAGAGAAAGTTTACTCGCTGGCAATGAAATTAAATTAGAATTTCTTTCAACCTACAGCCGACATTTTGTACCCCTTAAATGTAGATATAAATATTTATCGATGATTTGTAACAAGATTTGTAATAAAACATTTTTTTTTTTAGTTTAATAGCTATAAGTTATGTAGCTGAACTAGGTATGAAGTCCTTGTTAAAATCTTTCTACAGCCAAAATTCTAGAGGACAACCCTACTTACCAGTGCACACAATGTACAAAGATTTAAAAAGAAGTTGAATCTTTAAATTTTGTAGTATATCTTGTCCCTTGATGGTGATGCTAAGTAAAAGTTAAAACCCAGTTAATTTGTATATGTTTTTAATTATTTCATTCAAAATGGACTAATATTCTACCCTCGACAGTAATAATATAATTACAATAAAAAATGTCAAGTGTGTTGTAAAAAAGAGGGTTATATGATTGAAGTTTCACTTTACTTGTTAAAATGAACACGGATAAAAATTGACGATTTTTAATTGAAATAATCAAATGTACAATTCAGAAAATTGCATCTGTTTAACTGCTGTTGTGCTTTAAGTTTTAAACATATGATTGGTAAAGCACAACAGCACTTAAACAGATGCAATTTTCTCAATTGTACATTTGATTATTTCAATTAAAAATCATCAATTTTTATACGTGTACATTTTAAGAAGTGAAAATTCAATCATATAACCCCCTTTTTTACGGCACACTTCACGTTTTTGTTTGTAATCCGAGTACCTTATTTACGGCTATGGCGTCGCGCTACAAAAGTTTATGTATGCAGCCGATTGTTGCTGACCACTTTGAAACAATTCAACTCAGCTCTGAAAGCCTGCATCTAGGAAATAAATACGCCATTCTATCGTTTCTAGCTGCCAAACTTAGTTTAGTTTGATTTAAATCTATATGCGTTTAGCTGAAACACGGATTCTTTAAATTTCATTTCATTTATTATTATTTCGATCATTTATTAAGAGCCGTGGCCCGAAGCCTAATGCTTTGCAAAACTAATTACACACTAAATACAAACTAAGTGCCACAATGCAGCACCATTCAGTACTCCTCTGCACAACACCGCACTGCTATTATTTCATTTTATCCTTCAACAACCAACTTCTTGTCAAAAACAACACGTGCAGGAAGAATGGATCTGGAGTTTGCTGAGTGGCATTGTTCCCTAATTGCAATGGTTCAAACAATGTAAAACAACAAAATGATCATTCAGGGACCCGTAACTCAGGAGTGGATCGACCATCGAAAAAAGTGGTCTCTGTGAGGATGAAGGCCAAGGGAATTTCTGGCTTATATCATGTTTCAGATTTTAGGTAGGTGCAGTAGTTTTTTCTGAAACCGTGTCACACAAGAACAACAACAACATGTAAAGAGTTTTCAAATTTATGTGTGGCTGCCTACTTTTACTCTTGCATGGAATTGCATAATAGTTGGTATATATATACTTTCCATACCTCTCTACTATCTGGCGAGGTTTGATCGAAATATATTGAATAGGATCAGAAATTATTAGTTTTAGTTTTGCTAGAGAAAGGACTTCAATCATATATATGCCGTGTATGATATCCAGAAAATTATATTTTTAAAATTACCGTTTGCGTCAAACAGTTCCGTTACAGTACCACCTAGTGGCAAAACATAATACCACATGTTAGAAAATTGGAAGTTTGCTGTCAGTTTATTTTTTATTTTCGACTTACTTTCTTGTTAGTTTTTGTGCCAGTTTCTTGCTAGTGTAACAGTATGCAAATTGTTTGGCTTTATCGAAGAATGCCACATTTAGTTTAGAAATCCGTTTAATTAAGGATTTTGCTGAAAGCCCATTTCGCCTTTTTAAAGTTGAGCCTATTTGGCTTTTCTCCTGTTTAGTCTTTTTTATCATATCAAAAACCAAAACTGGTAAAAAGAACGCCAAGTTCCGAATGGTTCGGCCCTTCAAAGGAGTGATATCAACACACCAAAACATCCGCCAATTTAACTGCACCACTTAATTATAGTTCAAAGGTTAAATTAAAACTAGAACATGGCTACTTTCGGTAACAATGCTCAAGTTTTCATTTAACGTCCCAGTACTATTCGGTGCGATTAAGTTGGCGAATGTTTTGGTGTGTTGATATCACGCCTTTGAAGGGCCGAACCATTCGGAACTTGGCATTTGCCAGTTTTGGTTTTTGATATATCACTCCTTTTTTTTTTATTGTGTATTGACTCAACTCCACTACCGTGCAGATGTGTAATGAAGTGCCACGTCAAGCAGAAATTAGTTTTCAACAATTTGCTACCTTTTGCCTAGAGGCCGAACCATTCTCAACTTGGTCACCTCTTTATAGGTTTTTGGTTTGGTTTTAATTTTGTTGTAATTTGTTTTATTTAGTTAGTTTAGGTGTGTTGATATGACTCCTTTGAAGGGCTGAACCACTCTCAACTTGGTGGCCTCTTTACCAGTTTTTGGCTTTGTTTATTTTTTTGTTTTTACAGTTTATTTATTTTTCGTGAATTGGACGTGAATACAATTTCTTTGGCAACGTTGTTTACATTTATCGTGATACACTAGTGTGTGCCTAGTCACGCACGTTAGTACACACGTTGTCATTGTCCGAACTTTGGCCGTCCAATGAGAGACGATCCCGAAATACTAACAATGGTTATAACAATATTTTCGTACTCATGCCCCCCCCCCCCCCCACGCCATCCCCGTTACACCCCCAAGCTCCAAACCATAAAAGGTACGCAGTTCGTAGTGTACTACACCCATTCGTCCAATTTAATAGCTGGAAGCCTTCCCGTTATCTCGGTATCGATGAATAATCACCCTATGGGATTTAACATGGGGATGAGCCGACTAGTAACACATTTGCAACGTTATTGTGGGCCAGATTTTGCATTGAAAGCAGCTTATCTGGCATTCCTAGAAGAGTTAATATTTTTCAGATGGGTCATTGCTCCCGATTTCAACAGAATTCAAGCTTTTGTACCGCATTATTATTCTTATCCAAGTACCTGAAATGTGCCCAACTCTGCTTCATGATATACTACACTGATGCTATGGCGTCACGATACAATGGTTTACAACCTCGACAATTGAATTGATGTTATGTTTGTTGCCTAACTTGGGACAACACACTAGCGTGTATCTAGATAAAACTAAAATGCAGATTGCGACAGTTTTTAATTGTTCTTTTTGTAATTTGAAGATTTTAAAAGGAAACAATGGGCTGGTTTTATGCGGTAATGTCATAGATTGTCACAAACAATGGGCGGCAATGTCAGAGTTTGAGGGAGCGGCGACTCACCACAGATCATCTGCTCTACAAATAAAAAGAATTGAAGCCAGTGGCAGCACTGTAACAATGACGCTTAACAATTTACTTGACCTATACGTCAGCATGATCCAAAGCCCTTAACGTCACTTTGAACGTGCCAAATTACTCTAACCAAAGAGCTACCTTGGGGCAAATGACTACAGGCAGCAGCCGAGCTCAGTAGCTGTTCAACCTTTCTCAGTGGTGACCTGAATGCATTCAGATGGTAGTGCACAACAGTCTATACTATAAGCCAAAGAGTCATAGCAAATGAGATAGAGCATGCATAGCAAAGCGATGATGAGTCAGTTTCGCAGATCGCCCACTGGATATCACCATGGCCCAGAAGCATGGTACAGATCTCTCAAGCCAAAGCAAAACTCCTAAATTTCAATGGCGTTTTAATAGGCGTTCGAGTTCTAACACCATAATAACTAAATAGATTGAAAATGGCGGGAAGGGGATGTAGTAGTGGTATTCGACGACCACGTAAGTCTAAACTAGAAAGCTAATTTTGTCAAACATGAAACGAATTCACTACTTTATGTTTACACACTAACCAAACCTAAAGTTAAACTAATCTTTGTTATTTTTCCTCGTTTGGGATGGAGGCCGATGAATTTTTACCAAACGTTACACTTGTAGCAAACGACTGTTGTAGCAGCCGGGAAATGTAGTTTCATTTCTCTTCGTTGTTTAGCAATGGGCAAAGCTACTCCACCCGAGCGAAGCCGGTTAGTTCTGCTATGTGTAATATCAAGGGTAATATAAACCACACAAAACGCTACTTGAATCAAAGAAATAGCAAAATTCAGAAACCTCTGGGTGCACAACTGTTCGCCTAACTAATGTATGACGGGTGAACCAAAGAAGACTTACCAGTCGTGGTTCAATTGTGGCATTCATGATTGCCTGCGATGTGTCCACCATTTTCCAGACTTCCTCCAAAGTATTGTTGGGCATGTGACCCATTAAGGCTCCTATCATATTGGTACAAGTGTCTTCATTACCTTTCTTTTCAGATTTATTCAGGAATAAGAGAACTTCTTCACAAGCTGAAAAACACAGTGTAAATCTCGGAAAACTGACCGACTCTCTTCGATTGTAATGAACATCCACTGCAACCGGCAATGAACGAAATTCCACCAATCTTTCGTAGGCTTGGTAAACCGTTAAACCAATACAAGGAGTAAGTATGGTAAGCCAAAGAAACATCAGAATGGGCGAACGGTTAGGCTCAGTAAAGACCCTCATGATCTGAGAATGATGACGAGTACTGCCTTCCTGTAGTGTATGGCGAACCATACGACGAATACGATCTTTTAAGGGATCGAATTTAAGTTGTTGCTTTGGACGCCGACGTTGCTGAAACGCTGCTACTACCAATGGATGTACCGCGAGTTGTTTCATGATTGTTCTTTGCTCTCAGATTTTGAGTTGATGTCGAGTCGAAATTTTCTTATCTCTGCTTTTTGGAGTTACAGTAACAATTAAACTGATGAGTCTGACCAGGTATGGCGACTAGACGGAACTTGCATATATCACATACCAATGTCTAGACTGAACGATGTTACAGACTTAAATGCCAATGAACAGACTCGATAAGGTTGATATCACTTGCCAGGTCGGGCAACCAGACTGGACTTGCATATATAAAACACAACTTGTGGCAATTTGTGCACGTTGTTCTAATAAATGTCAAACCGGCCTCAGATTCTAATTAATCAAGATTGAAAACATTTTGTCACTTTCGAATGGTCTTAGCACAATACTTTTCGTCACAATCACTCTTCAGAATCACTCCCTTGGCTTTGGCCAAATAAAACTTGTATTTTCATCGAATTTAGAAACGTTATATGGATTGTTTGAATTCTTCTGGGCTGTGAAGTCTAAGCAGAAAAGAATGGCCACCTAGATAGTGGCTTTCAACGGGCCAACTTAACAACACATGCGTATTACGATGCGTGAGAAGGTGAGATTATTAAGCACGAAATAAGATAACAAATGTCAGCGCAGCTTTCAAAGAAATGTTCTATAGAATTTTATCTTATTATTCATCTGTAAATGCGCGTCGTGTTAAAATTGTAAGGCTCATCCCAACTGGCACAGTTTCTCATTGATTTTGCTTTGTGTGCCATGAATGCTAGTTAGGTGTACGTTGATTTTATCATGTTTGCTTTGATTGCAGTCTTGATAAAATGCAGGCGTGGTCAGCACGAGTTATTGATTCAAACTGCAGCGAAGTTCCATGCATTGGCATAACTCGGCCACCAGTGGCACACCTGTTCCTTGTGGGCCGCGCTCCCCCCCCCCCCTCCGACAAATGCCTGAATCTGGTGGGATAAGATAGGGATGTAGAAAATTACTGCTTGTGATAAAAAGTTATTTACCAATTGTATTGTCGTTGCCTAACCTCTACAAAGCACATTTTACAAACGAAATTGAGAACTAGTAGTTATGTGCAACGAATACAGTTAAATAAAAAATGGCCGCCGCAGTTTTAAAATCACGTATCTTCGGTGCGAAAACAGCTGTATTTTTTAATTCTGGACATTCCATTCTGCGTTAACCATCCAAATCATTAATCTCCAAATCACCCAACCTGTATCGTTTTGTTCAGTTGGTGGTGGTGGGGGTGTGCTTAGCTTCCCCCCCCCCCCAAATACATAACAGTTATTGAATAAAAAAAATAAGGAAACTTGATCGGGCTAACAGTAGAATAAGACTGTAAAAATCAATTGTACAATTTTATTTGAGAAACAGTCTGCATCAAAGACTGCCCCAGTGAGAACACATACACTAACCCTGAGAAAAAAAGACGGGACAACTACCACGACTGAGATTGCCCAAGTTCCCGAACACTAGACCTGTGGCTCTAACCACTGTGCTAATGAGGCAGAACTTAGCTACGGCCTCAGCCAAGCTTAATAGCTGTTCAACCTTTCTTAGTGGTGACCTGTAGGTCACAAACTTACACAAAGGAGGAAAGCGACTTGCTTCTTGTACTTCACGATAAGATATGCCAGCAGTAATTAAGGAATAGAATAAGTCAAAAGATAAAGGTTTGAAAAGGGTGTATTCACTGATTTGCCACGCCCCACTGCCTAGAGGCACGACTTTAACCCCTTTATTCTTTATTACGAAAAAAATTGGGAAAAAAAACGCTTAACCAAGTTTATTCTTTCTTTTACATGACCATTCCTATTTTAACCTGTTGGCTTTTATTTTTAGAAGGGGGAGGCAAGATTAGTCTACAGGGAAGCTGAGGGGTTTGTGTCCACTGGTGTGTTGGCCTCGGCTACAGTCAATGAGAGAAACTGCTGTGTCAATCTAATTGCCGACTTCTGGGTACGACGTAAAGACTTCATCTGGTGTCATAACGATTAGTATTTCAGTCTTATAATGGAAGGTATTGCGTATTGAGAAGGCTATTCGAAACGCCAAGTATACGTTTTCTTGTCCAATGTATCTTTACCCAATCTCGTCAGTTAAAAAACTATAACCACCTAATTTGTAAGCAGTTATTTATAGAGGAATATCATTAATGAACTGCCATACATCAACTTGTGTCCTGATTTTACATTCCTAAATTCAGAGAGTTCGATTTAAGTCGGTTGCGTCAACGATTCGTGAATTATTTTTTTTTACATTCTTGTTGAGCTAGTGGTTGTACCTTTCTGACTTTTACAAAGAATTTATTTCGTTATGAAGACGACGGTTTTCTCTTGTGTGTAGCTACATGAGAAAAAAACTTAGAAATTAGTTGGTTGTAGTAGCTAACTGAATATGACATTTGGTGCCCTTTATTGGCAAGAAAAAATGTTTTAAAAGTGAAAATTTCTTGTTAAAATTTGCGTTAAACCTTGCATGCCACTTATCTCGGTTATCCTTTTTTGGTTCAAGAGGGTAAAAGCAGTAACGCAAGTGTTCATTGTTGAAATTACACTTATTGAAAAATGGGTTTAAGCAGATGTACGAGACTAAATACGGAGACATAGCCGACTTCTCTGCAAGGCTGGAAGTCTTTACTAACAATAGTTTAGCATTTGAAAACATGTACAAATTCTTCACAAGATGTCACTGAAGATCACACTGTCATCCCTTGATTACTTTTTATGACCATCGCTATTTATTTCCAGTGGGGAGATGTAAGAACGGAGTTGGTTATCATCCGTTGTATTTGTGAATTTTTAGGTTAGGCTGTTGAGACAGATTGGACAGTATGATAACATGGTTGGAGCTTGGGGGAGAATTTCTCTTGGGAGTAACATCTTTGTAAAGAGAACATTTTGCCGGCACCCAGCCAGGCCGGCTAAAAATGGATTCTTTGTGCCTAAAACATACTTGACCTGATAATTTAGCATTACATTCCTCGAATGTGATGTTCCCCTGGAGGTTTCTTCCGGTGCGCAGACGCCTGCTTGCATATCCCTACTGCGCATGCGCGTGGCAGTACTCCCTTATAAAAGCGAGAGCGCGGACGCTTTCGGCATTCATTTTTCTCTCAATGTATCAGGCGGTGACTCGAGAGGGGAGGCAGGGCGGGAGTAGGTTAAGTATGTTTTAGGCACAAAGATACCATTTTTAGCCGGCCTGGCTGGGGGCCGGCAAAATGTTCTTTCTTTGTTGCCAAAACATCTTAACCTGATAATTTAGCATTATCAGTTGACCTCAAGTTTGGTGGCGGGCACCATCCTGACGAGCGCCCCGGGATGCAAGCAGGCGTTTCCCCCAATAATTTATTCCCTGGAAGAGGGAATTAGCACTTTATTCAGAACAGGTGAAAACAGGAACTTGGATCTCTTTCGTAGGATTTGGTGGCCCTGAAAAGGGCCGTTGTTTGGGTCTTGCTTCCTTCTGGATGGCTTGCTTTCATTTGGGTGATTTGTTTTCGTCTGGGTGGCTTGCTTCCTTCAAGGATGGCTTGTTTCTGTGTTCTGAGTGCTTAATGGGGGGTTGACCACAGTTCTGGCTGCAACAATTGGTCCTAGCCGGTGTAGCCCTGATTCTTCTCTTGACATATCCCTGAAGTAGTGGCCGGTGAAGGTTGATTGATGACGCCAAGACGCTGCTGCTAGGATTTCTTCTATTGGAATGGCATTGTGGTGGGCCCATGATGTGGAGAAGCTCTCACTTCGTGAGCCGTCACTCTCATGCTCTCTTTTGGAGTTTTGTCGTAGGCTGCTTCGATTGTTTTCTTAATCCATCTTGATATCATGGCAGCTGAAGTTTCGCTCGTTTGAGGATCAATTGGGAGAAAAAGTTGGTTTCTTCCTCGGCGGATGTCTTCATGGCGAGTCCGGGCTAGGTAGAAGCGCAAGGCTCTGACTGGGCAAAGGAGGCGATCTGGTTCGTTACCAACTAAGGTAGATAGGGCCGGAAAAGTGATTGGTTTTGGTGGTTCAGAGGGTTTTTGTGTTTTCGATCTGAATGTTGATCTTGGGTAAAGAGTGACAGAAGAAAAATTGGGGCCGAAGATGCAGTGTGCTGGGTCCGCTGAGAGGGCTTGGATTTCGGAACAGCGTAGGCTGGCTGCAAGAGTAACGAGAAAAACAGTTTTGCGAGTCATGAGGTGGAGGGATGTATCCTGAAGGGGTTCATATGGTTCACTCATTAGGGACTCGAGTACGAGAGAAAGGTCCCAATCTGTTATTGATCTTCTGGTGGTGGGTCTTTCATTTTCATAAGAGCGAAGAAGCGTCGAAATCCGGTAGTCTTCTAGTAGGTTCGTGCTATTGGCGGCCTTGAAGACGGTGTTTAGGGCAGAACGATATACCAGGATAGTGGAGCCTTTAAGTTTGTCGATGTTGAACAAGTCTCTGAAGAAGTTTAAGAGGGTGGGAAGAGGTGGGTTGATAGGATTAGCTTGTTTTGTGATACACCAACGAATCCATTTAGACCAGTGGCTGTCGTACATCCGGTTAGTGGAATCCCTGGTTGCCTTTGAAGCGATGCGTTCGGCCTCCTCTCGATGAATTCCAGCCTTTTTGAGAAGTTTGATGATAGTAGCCACCCGTGTAGGTTGAGGTTTGGTATGTTCGGGTGTAGCTTTGTTCCTTTCTGTTGGGACAGAAGATCTGGTTGAGGGGGTAGACTTCTGGGAGTGTCGACTAGTAGATCCAGAAGAAGCGCGAACCATGCTGCCGAAAGCCAGAGAGGGGCTATGAGAAGGAACACGCTCTGGCTTTCTTGGATCTTTAGAAGAACTTGTGGAAGTAGCTTGAAAGGGGGGGGGGGGAGAGGTAGGCGAACAGGTTTTGCCATGGAAACGTCAAGGCGTCTACTGCTACTGCTGTTTCGCCCGGAATCGGGCTTATGTAGAGGGGAAGTCTGGCATTGTGTCTCGTGGCGAACAGGTCTGTCATAGGAGTGCCCCAAATGGTGAAAAGAGATTCGCAAATGGATTTCTTAGGGCACCATTCGCCTGTCGGTGGTTTCTGGCGCGACAGAGAGTCGGCAATCACATTCCTGTTGCCTAAGATGTGGAGAGGGAGGAGAGTGATGTTGTGCGGGATGCAGAGGTTGAAGATTTCCGACGTTAGCCTGTGAAGAGATCTGGATTTCGTTCCGCTTCCTTTTTTTATGTAGGCTAGGGCAGTCGTGTTGTCGGACTGGACTTGTCTTGTTTCTTAATTTCGGGAGAAAGTGGAGCAGGGCGACAAGAATTGCTCGAAGCTCGAGGGAGTTGACGTGCTCCTTGCAGGTTGGCGGCCAAAGACCCAAGGCTTCTTGAGTGCCGAGATGGGCACCCCAGCCAGTTGTCGAGGCATCCGTGAAGATGAGTAGATCGGGATGTGGTTCGTGAAGAGGTTGTTTCTTCGTGAGGTTGATGATGTCTGACCACCAGAGGAGGGAGTCTAGAGGAAAGTCGGGAGTGAAAGGTATTTGTTCGTCCGGGCGGTCCTGATTGATTGTAGGGTTGTCTATGCGGTGGTGGTGAAGCAGTCTTACCATCCATCGGCCGTAGGGGACGAGGTTCGCCATAGCATCCATCTTCCCGATAAGGGAGTTTAGTTGCCAAGGGGAAAAGCTTGTTTTCAACCTAAAAGACGGGTGTGGAGAAGCAGGTCTTCTATTCGCTCCGGGGACGGGGCAATCCTTGCTGTGCGGAGGTCGAAAGAGGCTCCAAGAAAGGTGAAGATATGTGCTGGTGTTAGGCGAGATTTTGAGTAGTTTATTCCGAAGCCCAGTCGGTTTATGAGGGAAATGGTCTTTTCCTTGTTCCGTTCCAGTATGAGAGAGTCTGGATTGTTGAGGGCCCAATCGTCCAGGTAGGCGTTGGCCTGAATTTCGTTTTGGTGTAGACTTGCTAGAATTGGTTTGAGAATCGCTGTGAAAATTCTGGGGGCTGCGTTCAGTCCGAAGGGAAGACAGCGGAATTCGTAAACCTTTTGGTTGTAGATGAACCGAAAGAGGTGCGTGATAGCCAGGTGGAGTGGGACGTGGAGGTAAGCATCTTCCAGGTCGATCGAGACTGTCCAGTCGTTTGCTTTGAAGGAAAGACGAATCGATTAGAGAGTTTCCATCATGAAATGGCTGTTTAGTATGTATTTGTTGAGAGGCTTCATGTTGAAAATCAGACGGGAGCCTCCTGACTTTTTCGGTCGTGTGAAAATGGAACTGTAAAAGCCCCGTATTGCGCATTCCCGTATTGCGTCTTTCCGAAGGAGTTCTGAAATTTCGAAGGAAAGTAGGGGGGTTATTGGTGGAGAGAAATCCCAAGGCGGTGTCGGCAGGAGCGGGGGTTTTGAAAGAAATTCAGGATGAAAGCCGTGTTCGATAATGAAAAGGACTTCTATGTTTGATGTTAATTGTAGCCAGGCTGGGAGGAAACGACGTAGTCTTGCGCCGACTGGAAAGCTGGACGGGTGAAAGAACTCATTGTTTTTTTTTCCGAAAGACGCTTCTGCCCCCTGGCGACGAGTGGCGGCTTCGTCGGTCTGGAGTAGCGTCTCGCTTCAGGTTGCGCTGGCCGGGGCGAGAGCGAGGCTGGTCCGCCCGAAAGGGCTGCGTGTTTCTCGGATGAAAGTCGTTGGAGCGAGGCGATGGAGCGGGAGCCATACACCTATTCCAGTTGTTCGCGGGAAGGCGAGGAATGGGTTGTTTGTTCTTTAGTGCCGGGTGAAAGTTAGAAATTAACTGGAATGGCACGTGGCAAAGCTCGCCTTCTGAAAGAGCTTTGTGGTTAGAGAAGAAAGATTGCGTAGTTCTTCGGGACTTGCGTCCGGGGAAAATTTCTCGCATAAGGCGTTAACTGCCGTGTTG
The DNA here is from genome assembly GCA_023313725.1 of Lithobius niger. Lineage (NCBI taxonomy): Eukaryota > Metazoa > Arthropoda > Chilopoda > Lithobiomorpha > Lithobiidae > Lithobius > Lithobius niger. The sequence goes on along the minus strand of JAHWFP010119048.1, from coordinate 10,007 downwards.
AGAACGTCGGCTTGAGACGCGGCACGGAGACTCAGCCGTAAGCACTTGTCGTTTTCGTACAGAACGAAAGTTGGGATGTCAGCTTTCTTGGGGATCGATAAAGCTGCGCCGAAATCCATCTTTACTTCGCCGCATAAGAATTCACACTCGGTGGTACGGCATTAATTATCATGCCATTATTTGGTATGTTTGGACCCCTGTTGCCAGTGATATTGAGCCTAGTCCTCCCTTGAGCTATTGTAGAGTAACCTTAAGATGTTAGCCACAGCCTAAGATGCTTAGTGTGCTCATATTATAAGCTAAGTAGTGCTAGTGCACCTTAATTATGTAATTGGGCAGAGCTATGTATGGTTCATATCCATTATCCAGATGTCATAACTATGGTTGTATGGTAGTCTGTACATTACACCTGTATGTAGGTGGAGTCATGGTAGTGTGGGTGAGAGGGTGAAGTGCTGTGGGGACACCTTGTGTTACATCCTGGTATTACGGGAGCGTCGGTTGACTGCGACGGTTTGAAAAGAAAACAGTCGGGGATGGTTTCTTCGACCGTCTTTAAGAGTGAAGCCAGGGAGAAAGTCAGGTCGTCGGCGGCGTCGTCTTCCGGGAAGTGGATCCTCTTGCCGGACGAGAGAGGAGCGGCCAGCGGCAGAGCATCAGCGTTGGCCGAGGAGGCGGCAGCAGGCGAAGCTTGCGGGCGAGAAGGAGAATCCAGCCTACGTTTCTTGGGGGGGGGGGGGGGGCCCCGCGGGAGTCGCGGCTGGAGGCAGAGGTTATCCAGGCTTGCGTGCGAGCATGACGGGCGGAGGACGTGTAAGAGGGAGGCGGCATGGGATTGTCTTGCATTACACGGACCGTCTCCTTGATAATGTTCCGGACTTCACTACGGGAGACTTTTCTACCTATTCGGGATGAGTTGGATGATAAATCCAAGGGAGAATTACGGGCCGGGGAGCGAGAAGCAGCAGTCGCAAGTCGAAGGGATTTCTTGACTTCCCGATACATGTCTTTTGCCCGTTGAAAGTCCTCTTGTATAGCCGTAAGATCGAACGGTTCGGCTGGCGCGGTGCGCTGGCCGGGCTGCATGGGAGAGTCCGTAAACACGTTGACGCTTGAAAGTGGCGCTTCAGCAGGGATCGGGCCAACGGCGGCGAGGTCGAGGGCGGAGATCCAGCGGTCGCCGAGGGTGAAGGCAGTAGCTTGCGGGCGAGCGAGAGCAAGAGAGGGAGCGGCAAGCGAAGCGGGAGCTTCGGAAGCGGCGGCCATCATCGGGTAGAATCCAATTTTCCGTGCGAAAGACAGGGGAAGTGCGGCACGAGGTGGCGTGGAGACACCTCTGGAGGAAAAATGAATGCCGAAAGCGTCCGCGCTCTCGCTTTTATAAGGGAGTACTGCCACGCGCATGCGCAGTAGGGATATGCAAGCAGGCGTCTGCGCACCGGAAGAAACCTCCAGGGGAACATCACATTCGAGGAATGTAATGCTAAATTATCAGGTTAAGATGTTTTGGCAACAAAGAAGGATATTTTTAAAGAAGATCTGTAGGTGGGATGTATGGATTTATTTTCTTTCTCATATGTATACTGTATAATGTGTTTCCGTAACATTCATCGTAAATATTAGCCAACTGCAGGAACAACATCCCCCCCCCCCACACAGGGGAGGGGGGGAGAGAAGATAAGAGAAGAGAAAGGAGGAGGGGGTCGTCGTAGGTCGCTCCCCTCCCACCAAATTTTTGGCCGGGCCCCTCTGGTGCCCTCTCCCAACCTTCAGATCAAAATCAAACGTTTAAACAAAAACATTCTCGTTAATTATTCAGAAAATTGTGTTAGTTTCTTTCACAGTGACTGGAAGATATTCGGTCACATCAATGGGTCAAAAATTCCTAAAACCTAACTAGGCACAAACTGCCCATCACTGTTGTTGACAATCTTAGTACAGCCCAGTTGTAACAGAGTTGCAAAATCAGAATGTTTTTTTTTCAGCTGGATTTAAAACATTCCCAAAAAAAAAAGGGAGTGCTTTTTTTTTTTGGTTTTTTTTTTTTTTTTTTTTTTTTTTTTTTCTTGACCGTGAAAGGAGAATTTGTTGGTTCGTACTTTACAGTTTGTAGGATCGTACTTTTGCGAAAAACGTAGCTTTTTACTAATTTCGTCGCCTAAATATTTACGTTGCAAGTAGCCTAGACGTTTTTGAAGGGATTTATTTTCACGGTTAGAATTTTTTGGGTGGTATATTTTTGGAGATTTAATTTTCCTGGCTTATCGGACGAATACGGACTCATCTCGATTAGCTTCTCGTTGAGCTAGAATGATGTAAATTGATCAGCTGAACAACATTTTCCCATAACATTTTTGGGGCAAAGGCTTAGTTTGGCCGTCAGAAATTAAAGGCCTCCCATCGCCATTTTTCTCAATCCTCCACATCAAGTATGGCCACAAAGGTCTAATTCCTTACCGTTAGGCTTTCCCGTGCTAAAAAACCTAAATGGGGGGGGGGGGGGATAAAATTGGTTTCTATCGTCTTATGAAAATTTATACTACCTGTAAATTTAATTGCATTCAGTTCCTGAGTGCTCTTTAAGACTTGAGGTTTTTTCACTCTCTAGATATGGCCAATACGCAACCCTACTGCGCATGCTTCACCATGCGCAGCCCACCTTTAAAAGCAGACAGCTCGCCCGCGGCGGCCATCTCTTTTCCTCTCGATATGTCAACCATGATGGTGGCTCAAGAGGGGAGGTAGGGTGGGTATTTACAGTTAGTATAAATTTTCATACGACGATAGAAACCAATTTTATCCCCCCCTAAATTTAGGTTTCTAGTCGTCGGTAGAAAATTTCTACTACCTGTAAATTTAATTGTATTTACAGTCAGACCTCGTCAGTATAGGTGGCGGGCACCATCATGGCGAGTTACCCCGGGTTGTGGACTGGCTCCCCCAAAAAGTTTTAACCAAACTTCGCACTTTTATTGAAAATAAACAGAAAAAGGTAATTGGATCTCTTTCGTAGGATGTGGTGGCCCTGAAAAGGGCCGTTTGTGCAAGGTGGGATCTTGCTTCCGTCTTCTGGAGATCCTAGTTTCTGTATTAAGTGCTTAAGGGGGTTGGACGACACATCTGGCTGTTACGATGGAACCCAGACGATGTAGTCCTTCTTCCTGTCTTTTCATGTCTCTGAAGTAGTGACTTGTGAAGACAGTTTGGCTTCTCCATTATGCGGCTTGGAGGATTTCGGCGATGGAGATTTGGTTGTGGAATGCCCATGAAGTTGAAAGTGCCCGGAGTTTGTGTGCGGTTGTTGTGATGTTGTTGTCGGTGTAGCTGATGTTTGCATCGTCGTATGCCCTGTTGATAACGGTTTTGATCCAGTTGGCGATCATAGGAGCAGAGGTAACAATCGTTCCTTTGGAGAAGGGAAGGAAGAGTTGAGTGTGCCCTCTTCGACATTCGGGGTCACTTGTACTTTTAATGTAGTACCGTAAAGCATGGACGGGGCATAGAGTACGTTCGGGTTCTTCATGATAGATGTTAGTGAGGGCAGGAATGATGATAGGTTTGGAAGGTTCACATGGTTTTGGGGTTTTGGAAAATCTGGACGGGGCCTCAGATGAATGAATTTGCAATTGTCAAAAAAAAAAGCAATGAGTAGGGTCGTTCGACAGAGCTTGTATTTCGCTGCTGCGGAGACTTGCTGCCAAGGCGGTGAGAAAAACTGTCTTCCTTGTGAGATGGTTGATGTGGCAAGCTTGGATGGGTTCGTATGGGTCTTTGGTCAGAGAGTCCAGGACTAGAGGTAGGTCCCATTTCGGGAAATCATGATGGATTGTTGGTCTTTCGATTTCGAAGGATTTTAGGAGGGATGGAATGCGGTAATCTTCGAGGAGGTGTCTGTTTCCGGCGGCCTTGAAAACAGTGTTTAAGGCGGAACGGTAGACCAAAATGGTTGAGCCATTTAATTTGTCCTTGAAGAGATCAGTGAAGAAAACTAGAAGGTCTTGGATAGGGGGATTGAATGGATTGATCTGTTTTCGCTTACACCAATGAAACCATCGTTGCCAGTGGCTGTTTTACAACTTGGTAGTGGAGTCTCATAGAGCCTTGCTGGTGATGCGAGTGGCTTGTTCTTCAAGAATTCCAGCCTCTTTGATGAGTTGGATGATAGTAGCCACACGTGCAGATGTAAGATGTTGGAGTTCGGGTGGAACTTGGTTCCCTTCTGCTGAGATAGGAGATCCGGAGGGTTTGGTAGCTCTCACGGCGTGTCTACGAGACGGTTGAGAAGGCGAGGGAACCAGGGGGCTGCTGGCCAGTTTGGAGCAATGAGAAAAAACAAACCCTGAGTTTGTTCGATTTTGTCAGAACAGTTGAAAGAAGCTTGAACGGAAGGAACAGGTAGGCAAAGCGGTTGTCCCAAGGAAAAGTCAGAGCATCTACTGCACAGGCCAGGTCGTCCGGAATCGGGCTCACGAATTGGCGAAATTTGGCATTGTGCCTCGTGGCAAATAGGTTGATCATGGGTATCCCCATATGGTGAAGAGAGATTCGCAAATTGATGTCTTGAGGGCCCATTCTCCTGAAGGTGGTTTGTTGCGGGAGAGGGTATCCGCTATTACGTTTCTGTTGCCTGGAATGTGAAGAGGTTGGAGTGTCGTGTTGGTTTCTTGACAGAGTTTGAAGATGTCCGAGGTGATGTGATGTAGGGGGCGTGAGCGTGTTCCTCCTTCTTTCCGGATGTATGCTACGGCTGTGGTGTTGTCGGCTTGGACTTGTACAATTTTGTTTGTGATGAGGTGACGAAAGTGGTGTAGGGCGTTGAGAATCGCTTTCATTTCGAGGATGTTGATGTGTTCTGGTTTGCCAGGGAACCAGGTTCCCGAAATCTCGTGGTCTTGAATGTGGGCTCCCCATCCCGTTAATGACGCATCCGTTATGAGGATGAGGTCTGGAGGCGGTTCGTGCAGAGGGACTGACTTGGTTAGGTTGGATTTGTCCATCCACCAGTGCAGACACTCCCATGGGAAATTTGAGTCCGAGGGTTTGGTAATGTTGGTTGTCGGAGGGTGAGAGCCCCAAGTGTCTATGCGAAAGTGGTGAAAGGGGCGGGTCATCCACCTTCCGTAGGGTAGAAGGTTGGCCATGGAGTCGAGCTTTCCTATGAGTGAATTCAGGGAGGTGAGTGAGTGGTGTTGCGCATTGACCAACGATTGGCCGTGAGCGAGGAGGTCGGATTTCCGTTCGGTTGAGGGTGTTACCGTCCCCGATTCGAGGTGGAATTCTACCCCGAGGAAGGTGAAGATCCGGGAGGGGATGAGTCTTGATTTCTACCAATTGACGCTGAATCCCAGCCCGTGGAGAAGATCTAGAGCGAACTTCATGTTGAGAGTGAGTTGCTGATGGTTCGGATTGTTGAGTAGCCAATCGTCGAGGAAGGCATTTGCGGTGACTTGATGGCAGTGAAGGTGGCTTAGAACAGGTTTAAATATTAGGGTGAAGATCCTGGGGGCGGCGTTTAGCCCGAAGGGTAGGGTTTGGAATTCGTATACTTTGTTGAGGTACATACATGAAGCGAAAGTAATGGAGGAAAGCCGGGTGCAGCAGAACGTGGAGATATGTGTCCTCTAAATCAATGGAGATGGTCCAATCATTGGGTTTAGTGATAGGCGGATGGAATCTAGAGTCTCCATTTTGAAGTGGTTGTTGAGTATTAGCTGGTTCAACGGTTTGAGGTTGAATAACATCCTTTCGCCGCCGGATTTCTTCAGTCTGAGAAAGATGGAGCTGTAGAATCCAGGCTTTGAATGATCCGGGCAGAGGCACATTGCATTTTTTTCTGAGGAGTTCGGTTACAGTACTTCAAACGTGAGGGCTTGTGAGTTGCGAGTTTCCACGGAGGTTTGGCCTGGAGAGGTGGTCTTGTTGAGAAGGAGGGTTGAAAGCCATGGGGGATTACGGAAAAGATTGCGTTGTCGGTTGTGATTTGTACCCAAGCCGGTCGGTGTGATTTTAGGCGTCCGCCGACTGGTCTGGTGTGGATGTAGTCATTGGCGATGACAGGGCTTGCTCCTGTTGGAGGATGTGGAGTATTTGCTGCGGTTGTCCGGAGTGGAAGTGCGGCGGTTTCTGTTGGTGTTTTCCCGTTTGGGTCCTCGAAAGGGCTGGTTGTTCTTTCGTGAGGGTTGAGTTTTCTTGCTATGAGTAAGGTCAGTCGGTGTGTTAGGCTGGGTGTTTTGCAACTGTAGTTGAGGTGTTCCGGAGTGGTATGGTTTGCGAAAGTGATGGTCCGGGTTTCGCCTTTGGCTTCCTGGAGATGTCAAGATGAGGTGCCAATGTGGGGATTTGGCCGCTGAACAGGGTGTCAGATTCGTGAAGGGGTAGATTGTGCAGGATGTGCTTGGTCGAGGCGTTTAGGTTTGACGTGGTGCTAAGGGCGATATCACGAAGCAAGAGGCTAGAGTTGAATAGTGGTTTGGTGAACCAGTTGAAGCTGTGAAAAGTGGCGAAAGACATCTTTTTGAAGAGTTCAGAGATGACAGAGTGCAAATGCTTGATGTTACGTTTGCTTGATTCAAGGGCTAGTCTTTCGCAAAGGGCGTTGGTGGCAGTTCCAAGGACGTCGGTCTGGGATGCAGCTCATAATCCTAGACGTAAGATTTTGTCGTTTTCTTTCAGAACACCCGTGGGGACATCCGTGCGTCTAGGAACGAAAAGTGTCATCCCGAAGTCCATTTTTGCTTCAGAAGCAAGAAATTCCGATTGGAGATAGGTTTCAAATTGTCTTGGGTTGGCTGCTCCATCACTGGAGGAGTGATAGAACCAGGTTTCATGATCATGGCAAGGAGGAGGGGGATCTTTGTCCAATTCAAGAGGTTCCCCATTTCCCAAGAGGGAGCCGCCGGTGCGAAGAAGTGTCGTGAGCAGTGTTGTAGATAGAACAATCTTTGCTTTCTCCTTGTTGTTTCTTTCACGCAGCTCAAAACCAAATCCAGTCGAAAGACCTCCGTTTTTGTTGGATCCGGTGTTGGGTACTGGTTTGTAGAGGAATGATGGCCTGGAATGATGCAGCTCATAATGATACAGCTGCATTCCAGTTGTCTGGAATGATGGCCTCGACAGCTTTGAGTAGGTCGAATACGGGGATGGCGGTTGAATCGTCATTTTGTAAGGAGTCTTCGTAAGGGTCGAGCGGTTGACGTTCAAAGTTGACCTGGTGTGGAGTGTGGAGACGTGCTTCAAGGGTTGATGACGTGTCTAAGCCATCATTGGGATGAATGATGTGGAGCAGTCGATGAAAATTCAATGAAGAAGAGGTTGAGTGCAGATTCTTCTTTGGTGGGGACGAGTGAGCAGGCAGTTTGCGTTTGCGAGAGTCGTTGTCGTAAGATGCAACCCATTCCCGTACATAAGAGGCGTCATGTGCGGATGGAGGGGCCCCGACGGTGACAGGATTGGCCTTAAGAAAATTCCTTGATTGCTTGCTCCATGAGGCGGTGAATCAGCTGAGGTGGAAGTTCATTATGTTGATACAGGGATGTGGACGACGAAAGATCTAGGGGAAGGTTCGCTGAATCCTTGACAAGTGAAGAAGATGAGGAACTAGACGAAAGTTGGTGTTGACCGCATGGAATCGGTGAGGCCGTGGATTGTAGAATTGTCGCCGAGGTCGATGGTTGAACCGGTGAAGGGAGAGTGATGATGCTCGGGTTTTCCGGTGGGCTTGTTGGAGGTGCGGCGGCCATGTTTGACGAAAGTCTTTCAACGAAAGTGATGAGACGTGCAGGGCTTTCGACGAGTTCTTCTTTCGTTCTTTCGATGAGAGTTCTGGACGAGGGTCGAAGGGCACTTTCGACGAAGGATCTTCGGTACTTTCAGGTGGGCAAGTAGATCTAGAGGCGAAAGTCTTGCAGGAGAGTCTTCAAGAGCGACCGTCTACGACGAGAGCTTGAGGAAAAGAGATGGCCGCCGCGGGCGAGCTGTGTGCTTTTAAAGGAGAGCTGCGTATGGTGACGCATGCGCAGTAGGGTTGCGTACTGGCCGTATCTAGAGAGCGAAAAAACCTCAAGTCTTAAAGAGCACTAAGGAACTGAATGCAATTAAATTTACAGGTAGTAGAAATTTTCTACCGACGGCTAGAAACCATTTTAAAATGTGGCGTCTAGGAGTTGAATATTGTTAACTATATTTAAGAACGACCCGTCACTAAATGATGCATTGCACACGTACAATATCATGACATTTCATATCTGTGTGTACATCTACTAATTTTCTAATAATTACCATGAGATCTAAAATCCCCTGTGGCAGAATCAGGCGACGTTACGTCGCAGTTCGGCTGGCTGTGCTGCAGTACGATTTGTTCTGCGTTTTTTCTTTCTTTCTTTTTTTTTCTTTTCGCGAAAAATTGACCGATTTTGACGTTCAAATACACCATTTGAACCGTTTTTTCGAAAGCTTTCTTTTGAATGGTGCTATTCTCAAGACGATATGTTGGGTCGTTCTCAAGTTGTTTAGCAAAAAACAACCGACAAAGGTCTTGAAAAAAAGTTCTTGCAAGAAACTTGTTCATGAACCCTAATAAGCCTAACTGACAATTTTGCACAATGCAAAATTCCACCTTCGTCCCTGGCCTGTAGACCACTGACACCCTCCCTCTCCTTGCAGTCCGTTTTTGTTTGTAAAATACTTGTCGCAGACCGCCTGAAAATATTCTGCTTCTGGGCTAAAATCTAATACACTAATGAGATAAAAATTAAAATTAATTATTCCAATAGATCGCCGAGCAAAATTATACGATACTAGCCTAGAAAATTATAAATTGTGATTTTAAAATACGAGAATCATTCCGGTTTGTGAAGACACAATTAATGCGTTCAGGCTGGCATGTCTATTAGGCACAATGCCAACTGAGATAGTAGCTATGTTTTTGCTGCGAGGAACGAAGCTACTGTCTCAGTTGACCTTGGCGGTATTAAATGTGTGGATGGTGATCTGCGCGTAGTTGTGATAAGGCAGGCGGAAGGTTATAAGGCAAGCGGTATGTTGCTTTAATGAAAGCCGTACTCTTAGCACTGACGGACGTACAAGAGCTCGTTTTCGTCCATGTTCCCAGCTGATAGCTTTTTCCTGTAAACAGTTCAGATAAGTGGGTTGTTATTGTCAGTTTAGTTTGGTTTTGTTGTTATTGTCGGTTACGTTAGGCAGGTACAGGCTTCTGTTTGGTGTTTCACTTGTAATGAACTGGTTGGGGTTTGGCGTTTCACTTGATGGACTTTGGCCCAGTTGATGCTTTCCTGCGCGACGCCGTCTGCCTCGAGCCTGCCTGCCGGCAACAAGATGGCGTCACTCACAGCCTACCTCGCGTAGTGCTAACTTTGGACCTAAACCACCACAGGGAGCCGGCACAGACCATGGGCACGGACAACATCATACCAATAGATATCTCTTGGTATGATGTTGTCCGTGCCCATGGTCCGTGCCGGCTCCCTGTGTAAACCACGGCCAAACGGTGCGCTTGCCCCCAAAATGGAAGAGGAAAACATTATTCAGCAGGTAATTCTTAGTCCGTTAAAAAAAAAAAAATCCGACGGGAGTCAGTATTCTTCTGATGTTCCATTTTTCTCACCCCCACCACCACCCAACGGCAACACTTGGCCTATACACTATCGCAAAAGCACCCCTCCTACCCAGGGCCGTAACAAAGTCGTTTGGCGCCCGGGGGCAAAGCACAGAAATGGTGCCCATTCCCCATCTACGATGATAAGTAATAGTTGGCATTTCTAAAAATAATTCATGATCTTGGAATGGAAACTAGATTAATAACGCAATGAATTACTAAAAGCTAAATTAGGTATGTTAGATTGATTTTATGAATGATTAGGTCGGGAAATATTTGAAAAGCTTTCAAATTAGAGGCCAGTGATTGGTTTTGGGTAATGGTAACTAGTGACGTCTCGCTAACTTTTTTAATTATTTGGCGCCCCCCCAAACTCAAACCTGGGGGGGGGGGG
>JAHWFP010119047.1:86778-121589 GCA_023313725.1 Lithobius niger | reverse complement strand
TTTTTTTTTTTTTGTTGAAATAGGGAATTGTGAATTTTGTGTTGAGGGATTCACGAATGCTACATTGCCATGTAGCCACCGAAAAATACATTGGGACAGTCCACCCATTTCGTATGCTGCTCTTATGCTAAGAATCTTCAGGTTCATGTTCAGGAATGGCACTCGGCGTGTCGCCGCAGTCGCCGTGAGGAGGTGGTGTTGGCCCGTTTGCGCATTGGTCACACTCGACTTACTCACTGTTTCCTTTTGCGGGGGGTTGCCCCTCCTGAATGTTATTGGTGTCGGCGGCCACTTACGGTCCGCCACTTAATTGTTGATTGTCGCCATCTTGATGGTGTTCGTCGTCGTTTCCATCTTCCGCATGACATTGCGCGTCAGTTGGGCGATAAGTCTGTCCTCCTGTCCGGTGTTTTTCAATTTTTGCAGGAGGTACAGATGTATGACAAGATTTAGATTAGGGGTTTGAATAACATCTCTGTAATGTGTGGTGCAGTGGCAACCCGGACCACTGCACTGTGACTGAGGTTGGCGCTAATGACCAAGTTGTCGACGCGCCATTAAGCCTCAATTCCCCCCCCCCCCCACTGCAAGTATTTACTCAGACGATTTCAGATTTAGCTAATCCGTTTAGCGTTGTTACCATGGCAATGTCACCTTTGCCATCGCGACAAAGTTTTAGCTGCGAGAATGCAAAGGCGAGTCGTTGTATAAACGGGCCTTTACTGATTAGTTCAGTGCTTGGCTACGTGTAGTCTTGGATTTACAATCTTGTTATTATCCTGCATGATTAAAATCGTTCAGTGTGTTTATTTATTTATATGTGTTCATTTATGCCTCAAGAAATAGTGACTTCAAAATTAAGAGGAAGGTTTCACCCCTTTATTAGCGAAAAATGACCGTTTGAAACAATCATCCAACAATACATGACGTCAACGATTGTTGATCAAATTATTTTTTCGTGCAAGCATTGAACTTTTCGAGAACATTAACAATAGTCTGGCGGCAACATACCAATCAGGAGTAAACCAATTAATAACTGGTTGTTCTCAGTAACAATTAGCAAACACACGCAGCTTGCTAATGATATTTTATTATCTGTTTTAAATTTGTGCTTTTTCATCAAGTAACTATAGCTGGATGGTTAAGGTGTCAGCCGGCTAATGAGAACATTGTGAGGTCGATTCCCGTCCAAGCTGCGAAAATGCGCCAAGAGTTTAAGACAGGTAAGAGCTATGGTTTATATTGTCAATGATACATATATTGTCTTCGTAAGTAGTTTTTGGTAACAGAAATATGCTATCCACCCTTTCAATATATGAATAATTTTTACAGACATCTTTATTATGTTTTGTACAAAGAAGAAAATGAAAAGAGACAAACAAGTAGGCCAAAGCGAAAGTGGAAATGTGCATTTAACGACTAAGCCCAATGCAAACCTCTATATATATGTTTCGCTTGTGAGCAGACTTAATGATGTGAGCAGACTAGGTGAGGCTTTCATAGGAATGAATGAATGAATGAACCGCTTATTTTGGGGCCGCGGATTTAATAGGTCAAAGGGTTTTAGCGAGCGTTAACCCCACCCGGTCATCTGCCCGATGAAGCCCTAAGGTCCTAGGGATCATGATTAAACAAACGAAGCTTCAACAATCAGCAAGAGGGCGAGCGGGCTCATTCTTGCTACGGTAGCAAAGAAAGCGGGCGAGCGGCCAACAATGAAATGAATATGCGCTCAACAATTAGAAACATATCAGCGGGAATCAGCTCGATCGGCCGGGGAACAACTAGTATAAAGAAAGACTGCAGCTGGCTGACGCTACATTAATTAGGTCACGATTTGGGGGGAGGGGTTTGTGCTGATTTAGTGAGCGAAAATCAGCATTTGTCATCGGATACAGCACTTTCTGTTAATTACAGGTAGTAAGTAATAGACAAAAATTTATCCAGTATTGAAATGGACGACCAAAGTTCGATAAAAGGTTATTAGCTGTGAAGGAATTCTTTCAAATCGTGCACTTTTGGCCAAGTTGTTGAAATATGGCACAGTGTTAGGAATGGCCAAAATGTTTTAGAAAGCAACTTGCAGACGACCTCGGGAGGCCAGTTTGTTATAAATACGATATGGCCACCACTGGTCCAATATGGCCACCATAGGTCCTTGTAATAGCTTCGCTTCTATTAGCCACAAAATGTTATGGAACCACTATAGAGTTCTTGATGCGAGGAATCCATTTTTGCGGTTAGTTTTGTGTTTTAGGATCAATTTATAGAGTATTTATGGTATTAATCCAATATGGCCACCATCGGTATAAATACATTTAATGGCTTGGCTTCTATTAGCCACAAAAGGTTGGGTATTACCACCTAGTATTGGTTTCTTCATGCGAGGAATCCATTTTGGGGCCATTTTTGTGTTTTAGGTTCATTTTTTTGGCAGAGCGGGCGAGCGAAGCGTAGCCTATAATGGACTCCAAACTTGAAAATGTTGGTTGGTGTGTTGGTTGCACATTTTTAGTCTGGTTGAAGCCCAAACGAAAGATCGGATTGAAATGAAATTTTGTACAATGCTTGATACCCCAAAAGTATTGCTGAGCCAAAATTTGCCGTAAATTGAACAATTATTACGGGAGAAATAACAAATATTCGAATATATTTCGAACACTCACCATTGTAAATTTAAAACCGTGAATAGTTAAGCAATTTCGACGACGCATACACCAATGTGGTGGTAGTCAAATGAACTCAAAAGAACAAGGCAAATTAAATTTTGGTTGCTTCTTTCTAGCTAATAATCTTTTTCGACGTAACACAATAAAATAATATCATTTGACCATTGCATTTAACCACTACAGGAAGAACATAAAAAAATATAAAAAACAAAAGGATTCCATTAACGACAATCGTTGGTTACGCTTGGAGATTATTTACTTCAGCATGGCAATGAAAGTGGTGTTTACACTAGCGATGGGAACCCTGGATATGAAGTCTGAAATCGTCGTACCAAGGACAAGCGGTATATATATAATGAAAGGTTTCAACAGACGATGTGTTTTTACCAAAGCACGAAACAATAATATGCCTGCCTCTCTCAGTTTATTGATTCCTGGTTGCCACGGTAACGTGAAGTCTCGAAACCAAAAGTACGTTTCATCGCATGAAGGAATAGGCCTAACTCTCGAACTACTGTTGTAAGCTATTTACGAAATTAAATCGGAGCTAAATATTAGGCCTAAGCGCTAAACATTAGGCCTAAAATCTAAAACTAAGTCTAAAAGCTTAGACATTTAAACCTAAATTGTGATTGTAATTTCTTTTAGATCATAATCGATGTTGCAGTGCGTGATAGAGGTGTGCATCTCAACGTTTTTATTGGTGGCGGTGTCAGGTCTTATACCAAAGCAGTATTGTGAACCTTTTGGATCTTCTGACTATCGTTAAAAACTATCGTACTGATGATTGTTTGGCTTGCACTTAAAAGCCTTATTAATTATATTTTAATATACAGACTACATTTCGCACAGCAGTTCCTGTAAACAAAGTAAAAATTATTGCTAAAGGCAGCTCGATTGGCGGTGAGCCCATATGAGCTGTTTTATTTTTACTCAGCGGCGATGGCCCACATCTTTAGTGTTGGCTGTGAAAAGAGGCTACCAATAACTAAACCAAAACTAAATACTGGTGCAAATGAAGGCTTTTTTAACGTAAATTTGATATGTAGCACAGGCCTATATTTAAAAAAAAGTAAAATAGGAAAAAGGCCAGCAAACAGCAGCAGTACGTCACACCAAAAGGCAAAGAGCCCAACTTAGCCCAGTAAGTATCGCCCCCAGATTTTTAGGGAGCATTAACAACTGTGGCATCGTCATTCAAATAAAAACTAAATATAAGTTTGAAATGAAGATCCGTTCGCTTTGCCTACAAAGCGAGTTTCCTAGGAATAGCTTTGCTTCTTTTAGTCACAAAATCTTGTGTAATACCGCTATGGGGTTTTTGATACCAGGAATCCATTTTTGTGGTAGTTTTGTGTTTTAGGATTAATTTATAGGGTATCTATGGCTTGATTACCATAATCCAATACGGCCACCATCGGTATAATTCCATTTAATGGCTTGGCTTCTACTATCCACAAACTGTTGGGAAATACCACTTAATATCGGTTTTTCATGCAAGAAATCCATTTTTGGGGCCAGTTTTGTGTTTTAGGTTCATTTTTGGCAGAGTGAAGCGAGCGCAGCGTTGCCTATAACTGACAACAAATTGCAAAAAGTAGGTTGGTCTGTTGGTTGCTCATTTTTATTCTGGGTAGAGCCTAAATGAAAGATCGGATTGAAAAGAAATTGTGTAAAACGCTTTATACCCCGAAAAGTATTGCTGAGCCAAAATTTGCCGTAAATTGAACAATTATTACGTGAGAAATAATACATTTTCGAATTTATTTCTAACACTCACCATTGTAAATTTGGAATCGTGAATAGTTAAGCAATTCCGACGACGCTTACACCATGCTGGTGGTAGACAAGTGAACTTGAAAACACACAGCAAATTAAATTTTACATGCTTTTTTCTGGCTGATAAACCTTTTCGTCATAACTCGATGAAATAATATTTGATCATTGCATTTAACCGCTATAGGAAGAAACGTAAACATAAAATACAAAAGGAATCCATTACAACACACATTAGTTTCATTTGAAAAAAGAACTCTTGGAGAAAATCACTTCAGCTGGCGATGAAAGTAGCGTTTACACTAGCAATGGGAATCCCAAATTTGAAACCTGAAATCGTCGTATCAAGGCAAAGCAGTATATATAAAACGAAAGTTTAGATCATACGGCGTGTTTTTACAACAGCACGAAACAATAATATGCCTCCCTTTCATAGTTTATAGATTCCTTGTTGCCACGGTAACATTAAGTCTTGAAACCAAAACCGTATTACATGAAGGAATAGGCATTACTCTTTTATACACCTGTTGTAAGCTGCTACTTACGAAATTAAATTGGAGGTAAATATTAGGCCTAAACGCTAAAAACGAGGCCTAATACCTAAAACTAGGCCTAAGAGCTAACACATTTTGACTTGCTAGTGTGATGGTTATTTTTTTAGACTATGTAATAGAGATCGCTGTTGCAGTGCGTGCTAGAGGTGTGTGGCTCAAAATTTTCGTTGGTGGCATGTCAAGTTTTATACGGGCAGTATTGTGTACCTTTTGAATCTTCTGATTATTGTTAAAAACTATCATCTAATGATTGTTTGGCTTGCAGTTAAATGCCTTATTATGAATATTTTAAGATACGAACTACATTTTTCACAACACTGTAAATAACGTAAGAATCATTGCAAGCGGTGGCCATACATCTGTTTATTTTTACTCAGCGGCGATGGAATGAATATGCAAATAACTCAACAGAAATTAAATGATGGAGTAAACGAAAGTTTGTTAACATAAATTTGACACGTAGTGTAGTATTTAAAAAAAGCCAACTAAAAAAAGGCCAGCAAAGTGCAGCAGTTCGCCACACCAAAAAGATCAACTTAGCCCAGTGAGTATTGCACCCAGATTTTTAAAGAGCACTAACAAATGCGGTATCGTCATTAAAATTAAAACTAAATATAAGTATGAAATGAAGATCTATTCGCTCCGCTTACAATAGGCCCTAAGCATGTTTCTTAGTAAAAGCTGCTTTGATGAGCCGTATTTATTAGTTACTTTTGCATATTCAGCATTTATTTTCTTTTACAATATACAGTTCAAACAAAAAACATGTGTAACCAAATCTAGCTTAACACAGTGAAATGACAATATTTTATGCTTTGAAACGTTATGTTGATCATGTGTGCATAGCGTTATCTGTGTAGTATTCTTGACACTTGCACAATGAGCTGAAGCGGATTCCTGCTCTATAACACTTGCAATTGCCCCTGCATGAGACCAAGCAGCTACAATTAAGTAGCATTGACCATCTATGGCTTGCATCTGGCAGATCGTCCAATATGCTGCCCCTGCTTTCGTTCTGTTTTTCCATTCATAACCCCATTTACTGGGATCCGGGATATCAGGCGCTTTGGACAGGGACATCTTTCTAATGAATACGGTAGTGAACAGCGACCACTTTAAATACTGAAATTAGGCGTGCTGTGATGCTGATGTAGATTCAAATGTCTTCAGGCCATGAGTAAACATCAACTTTCCTGCTTCATTGACACGGTCTGCTCCACAGTTTTTGCTGTACATCAAAACTGTAAAGTGGTTCAGACAGCGCATGTGTTGTGATTCCAATGTGAAGCAAGTCGGATTGTTCGTCAGATAATGAAGGTATCGGTTACCTCAGGGTCCGCATCCCATGAACTGCAGGCAGCCTTTTTTCCTATTCCAGACATTGATGACGTTACACTTCAAATTAACTCTGTTACGGCAGAGGAATACAGGATGGGACTTATTATTAGGTTTTGCTTATATCCTTTTTATATGAGGATTAAAAGTAGCACCAGCAAAGTATATATCGTAAAAATAAGGCTTGCTAATCATTACTTTGTTATTTTAGAATGTAGGAGTAACACTACTGTTGAGAGACTGGCGTATGAAAATAATTTAAAATACAAATTATACAATGTAAATTTTGTAAAACAACTACAGAACCAAAATTGGGAGTCATTAAAATATCTAAAAAAATCAAAACGAAATATATGAAAATAATCGAAAACACAATTAAAGAAATCTATAATAGAAATAAAATCATGTTTAAGAAGAAACCGGCTAACTCAACTATGAAAAAAGAATGGATGACTAAAACAATTTTGTATCAAATAAATTACAATAACTCGCTCTGGTTAAATATCAGAAAAAAACTTACCCATCGAAAGAATCATTACATAAAAATAAAGATTGCAAGACTAAGGTAAAAAGAGAAATTTATAAGGCTAAGCAAGAATATTACAATACGTTTTTCAGGGCGAACTCCAAAATATGAGATGATATAAATTTAATGACTGGGGAAAAAATGAGAAGTGCGTTATTGACGAACATTTAAAAAAAAAATTTCCCTAACTTAGATACCAAAACGGTATGTAACAAGTTTGTGAAAAACTTTACTTAACAAAGTATCATTGCTTAAAAAACTTTTAAAAATGGTAGAATTCTAAGCAATAAATTTTTATGCAAAAATACCACTAAAGCACACTTTGATAAAGCCATCCAAGTGACAACAGCTTTGGTATATAATACAATGAAAATTTTAAATACACTGAAAGTAAAGAAGTCGACTGAACACGATGGTTTTTTTAATTGAGCACTTTTTAAAAACAAAAGAAAAAATAAGCGAATGTTTGATATACCTGATTAACTTAATAATTGAACACAAAACTTGGCCTGACAAGCTAAAATGCAAATTTTGAGACCAGTTTACAAGAAAGGTGCTAAACGTTATAGGGCAACTAACGTCCAGTTGCACTGCTCCCGGCACTAAACAAGATTGTGGATCTTTACTTTGTTGCTTGCATTGAAAAATTCTTACACAGATTCAAACACATAAATAAAAATCAATTTGGTTATCATAAAGGAAAAGGAATATTGGATGTCCTAAATAGGATTAATGACAAAATTAGGAGTCCACTTAAAGATGGGAAATACACAGGTTTAATTCTGATAGATCTGCAAAAGGCATTCGACACCCTTGACAAAGAAATTCTTTGTAAAAAAAATCGCAAAAATGGTTATCAGAGGCAAAATGTTGAACATTATATATAGTTATTTGGCAAACTGAAAGTGTAGTGTTAAAATTAATGAAGAACTCACTGAATGGAAAGCTGTGACCTATGGTGTACCACAGGGATCAAATCTCGGTCCATTACTTTTCCTCTTATATTTAAATGATATCGAAGTTGTAAGTTGGAATACTTTCATTACAATTTTTGCAGATGACATATGCATGCTATGTATTAATGAAAGTTTAAAATGAACAATTAAAAACTTGCAAGAAGATTTTGATTCTATAAATGGTTATTTCAATGAAAATGAGTTATGCATCATAATGAGAAGATAAATTTCATGAATATTGCCACATCACATATGAAAAACTATAATTGTGAAATAAAAGCTCACAGTAACTCCTGTGTCATAAACGATTGTAAGTGCAGCTTGATCAAAAATGTTGAGCAAGCTACATATCTTGGAATTGTTGTCGATAAAAAGAGGCGCTTAGAGCAGAAATGGTCTAAGTCCATTTGCACTCAAATTGAAAAGAACTAGCATTTGCGAAATGAGTTATGGCTAAATCTTATACAAAAACTAAATTTGTTGCATAAGCAGTTTGTCCAGTAAACATGATGCACTTTACCATTGCAGTTTTGCTAATTACGAAAATTTAATTTTTTTATTGACATTGAGAAGTATTAAAGGACTTGGACTACGGTAATACTGAACAGTATACAAACCCGATGTTTATTTCACCCTGTTGGGAAATAGACCAAATAAAATTTTCATATTATAATATATATAATATTATTCTTTTGAAACTAATTAAAAGTTAAACAAAGATGCGGCCAAAGGTAAACAAAAACACAATAAGGAGGAGGGGGAGGAGATGAGGCTTATTAGCGCGTCGACAGCTTGGTCATTAGCGCCAACCTCAGTCACAGCGCAGTGGTCCGGGTTGCCACTGCACCACACATTACAGAGATATTATTCAAACCCCTAATCTAAATCTTGTCATACATCTGTACCTCCTGCAAAAATTGAAAAACACCGGACAGGAGGACAGACTTATCGCCCAATTGACGCACAATGTCATGCGGAAGATGGAAACGACGACGAAAACCATCAAGATGGCAACAATCAACAAGGAAGTGCCGGACCGTAAGTGGCCGCCGACACCAATAACATTCAGGAGGGTCAACCCCCCCGCAAAAGGAAACAGTGAGTAAGTCGAGTGTGACCAATGCGCAAACGGGCCAACACCATCTCCTCACGGCGACTGTGGCGACACGCCGAGTGCCATTCCTCAACAGTGCCTTAAACACAATAACTAAAGGAGTTGTAGTGACTTATAGGCAGCATATTAATTGATATCATGGCTATTCTCTGTGTTTGATTTGCTCATCGCACGTTCTAAGTGAGGTGTAGAAAGGACATTCTTCTTTTAAAAACATTGTTGGAGGTTTTGGTAGACAGGGTCAGAACGGGAGAAGTTAGGCCTCTGCGAGGCTAGAGTAGTTTTAAAGAAATTTTAATGAATGTGAAACGTTTTCTGACAACTTAGAGAATCAACTTTCATTCATTTAAAGTTTTTTCAAAAGAGAATTTTTGAAACAAAGGCCCCCTGTAGTATAACGGCAAGTGGGGGGTAGGGGGGGGGATCCGAGCAGAGCCCTGTAATCCAGCATATCTAAAGAAAGTAGCGTGATTTTGAAACGTGTTGCCGCAAATTAGAGATTAATTAATTTCAAATTTTCCAAATAAACAAGAGCCTCCTATAATTGGGACCTCCCAGAGGATCCGTAGATTCCCAAGCTGCCCAATTCGATATTGCTTGCTGAGCAATGGGAAGGCAGCTAGCTCAGTGAGGTTAAAATAAAACATTTCCAGCTTCTCTAGGCTAAATAAAAATTCACCCATTTTTTAATTCACTTTTTTTAAATACAGTTTTGTTTACTGCCGTCTTAGTTTTTGAATCCCTTCTTAGTTTATTTGGAAGCATAATCTCCGGGTAATGGTAAAGTTTAGTTGTTCAAAATTACAGTCTTTTCGAAAACGTAAACCATCTGGTGTCTTATACTTGAAATAATGCAGCTGTCACGAATGTAAACAGCAAGCCTGTCGCACGTGTTTTGCACAGCCAATCAAAACAACGGCAATCTCAACACGATTCATAGCTTAGAAGTAAAAAAAATTGCTGCAATTAGTATTTATTTGAGATGTATACAACATACTTTACATTTGCATTCCGATTCTGAACCAGCTGAACTTTCAGATTCATCCACTGTGGTCTGATTCACTAAAAACAACTTCTTCGATGACTGCCGCAGTGTTGTTTGGACTTATCCCATGGGAGCGCTAAAACAAGGACTCAGCCCACGGGAGAGCTGAAATCAGGACAATTGTTAAGAGTTACCGTAACATGGTGCCATCTCTCGGACAGATTTTCAACTACGGACTTGGACCACGGTAATAATGAAAGTTTAGCATTATTAGTTACCCCCATGGCAAATATACAGACATTTAAAAAAAAACTGGACTTATACCATTTGTGCTCTAAACGCCTCAAAAATGGAAGTTTTACAAACACATCGAAAATTTGATTGTTAAAATCAGACAGATTAATCCTGCTTTGTATTGCGTTAGACACCATATTAGTAGTTTGAAGACAAAACGTACACGTTTTGACGCTTGGGTTAAGATACGCTTGTACTATTTACAGCTGAACCGAATTAGCCGCAAAGACTACAGAAAGTTCAAAACAAAGCTGTAAAAGTTCTTTTTAATACTCATGAAAATAAGACATCTAAGGAGTTTTATAAATTAAATAGTATTCAAACATGTAAACAAATTATGGCATACGAGATTTTGACAAAGAATTATTACGGTATTGAGTTTAAGAATCTTATTGAAAGGAATGTACGGTAAACACAAAATTGGATGACAGTATCTACATGGAGAAACTCATATGGAACGATAAATCAGCCCAACGTGATACCCTCGTTGTTTAACAAACTTCCAAGAAACCTAAGAGATCT
Organism: Lithobius niger; assembly: GCA_023313725.1. Classification (NCBI taxonomy): domain Eukaryota; kingdom Metazoa; phylum Arthropoda; class Chilopoda; order Lithobiomorpha; family Lithobiidae; genus Lithobius; species Lithobius niger. Next base: position 110,858 of record JAHWFP010119047.1, on the reverse strand, counting down.
TCGCAGACATTATTTAATGAGAAAAGAGATAAAGACATGGATCTTAAATAAATGAAGTTGAACAGCCATCACGCAAATATATTTATTTTATTATTTATTTTAATCTGTGAAATTATATTTTTTTTAATTGAATTATTTTACACTGGTTGAGTTGTATTTCAGAGTGATTTTTTGATTGAACGTACATTTTACCAATTTTTGCAAATAATATTTACTAGTTTTAAAATGTATATACCCTCACTACGAATTCTATACGTGATATGTTTTAAACTATTTTTTTTAGATTATAATTTTAAAATACCTAAATGTAATTGTATTTTGTTTTTTACCTATTTTTACAATTCTTTTTTAAATGTAATTGCTTGGTTTATGATGTGTGACTGGCACATACAAGCTCAATGTTGAGTTTCGTGCCCTTCTACACTGAATAAATTTACTTACATCACACCCCATGAATGCATGTAAGGAAAGCAGAGCTTTGCAGCGCTCGGGTCCCAGCTGTTGACAGATGATATGAATTGGAATCTCTCTGAATATCTTTACCGATCCAAACCCTATCCATATTTACTGACATATTTAACTGATTGAAATGATAGATGGACTGAACTACCACGTCGGTGTCCACTGTCCTCAGGTATGTCTTGCTGTCTCCCAGCAGCGTGTTGCAAGTGTTCCGTCATTCTAGTGTTTGCTTGTTCTTGCTGGCATGGACACATGGTCTGCTGCTGAGCACCAGGTCAGCTTTTGTGGTGAACAGGTGATACCTAGCACCAGTGTTAGGTTTTGCCAATTACGCACTGAGGAAGTTAAACCACTCGTCTTTGTTGTCCGAGTTTTTAGGAATTTCTGCCATTTTGATCCCCAGGGTACAGGCGTTTTTGCCGACACTAAAGTTTGACTTCCTACTGTGTTCACTTGACACTAGACTCTGATTTCAGGCTGGCATCTTGGTAAATGTCTCAGACTGCATCTACTCTCGTGGTGTTAAACGTCATCTGGCTTTCTGTAAATAGCTGCAGGTACATACGTGTATACTCACTGAAAACAGTGGCACGCTGGGATTTAATAATATGAATGACAACCACCTTATCAAGCGCAAGCACTGAGGTCTCCTTGAATGTTTGAGGGTGTCCAGGATTAGGCATTAGTCTTCCCCATTAGACAAATAGCTTTGTGATCAGCACTGCATTTGCCTTGGCTGTTCCCAAATTTTTGGAACCCTTCTTAGAATCTACAGGTGGTCGGTTGCTGAATGTGTACAGCTTGGCCTTTGAAATTACATCTGAGAGGGGTGTTGTAGAATTTTTAATTCTGTCCCTCACAAACTCCCTAAACATGGCGTCACCAATATTCTTGGCATCCATCAGACATCTGATAACCACAGATCCATGACCACACCAGTATCCAATGTCACGAGCTCGGTACCTGTCTCTTTAAATGGATTTACTATTGTTCCTTTCTTTACTAGGTGAAGGGCTTTGAGGTGTTGAAGATACTTTTTCTGTTCGGCAGCAGAAGATTCTGGATGATCTAATTGTATTTTGTCGATTGGAGAAATGTAGTGAACTATTTTCGAAATCGTCTACTACGTTTAACACATCAGGTTTTGAAAGTTCAATTACTCCATCTTTCTGACCATACAGACCCTCGGCTCCACTGTCCACCTTCAGGTATTTGACACTGTGCTCGTGGCTCTAATCTAGTGCCATGAGAGAGAAATTCTGCTCACTACGTCTAACTATAAAGTGCCCTTTCATAACAGCTTCATGGACGCTTGGATGGGTATCTGATAGACGTTCCATGTCGTTCAGAAAGACTGGCAGCCAGCGTGCATAGTTTGTGTAGCCAAAGGCAAAGAACCATCGGCACAGTGCTTCGCAGGAACTCCTAGTCAGGGACCAATTACCCACTCGCTGACTTCTAACTAAACAACAAATGAGCAGAAGAACGTCTCTAACAGTTATCCAGTAAATCACAGTGGGTGCTTTACCAGTTAGTGACTTTTCCCACACCTCTATGGATTCTTGAGGCTCTGATCTCTCTTGACAGTACTCTTTGTAAGGTGAACTTAAGGATGTTCAGCCGTGCAAGAGTAAGGTGGTAAGCATACCGAGTACGCGTCACATGCTTGCCACTCCGGAGAGATACTGCAATTCCAGACGTGAATACTTTTACTCGGAAAAACATCCGTTCCCACTCCGATCAAGCTAATAACTTTCCCGCGCATGCTTGGAAATCCATCTCATCATGTAGCAAACCCATAAAGCACACAATCTTCGATTCACCAACCTCATCTTGACAAACCCACTGACGCTATTTCTGCAGGGCATAGAAGGGGCAGCCTCCCACAAGAATTGGAATTTGGCCTGTATTTACCAATTATGCTGCCCTCATAGCAATATGCATTAAATGTTTCCACGTAGCCATCGATAACGACTGCTGGAAAGGCTCCAACAGTTGCTCTTGGTCTGACATCTTCTGAATGTTGGCCATAAGAAATGGAATGTGCAAAATATACAGAATTGAGCCAAAAGTACATGCGATAAAAACAAGGTCCAATATTTCGGTATTAGGGGATACATAAAAATGGCAAAACCTTCGTCAGAGAGCAAAAAACATAACAATATTAAAAACACCTTACATTGCCATAAGCGGGTCACCCAACGTTCTGCAGAACAAACTATGTACTACCACGTTGGGTAACCCACTTATGGCAATGTAAGGTGTTTTTAATATATTTATGTTTTTTACTCTCTGATGAGGTATGGCCGTTTTTATGTATCCCCTGATACCGAAATATTAGACCTTATTTTTATCACATGTTCTTTTGGCTCAGTTCTCCAGAATGTAGCCATGAGAGAAAAAATCTAAATATGTCACTGGAGCTTTTAGCAACTGTCCACCCTTGTCCAAGAGCACCATGTGCACATTCTGTAGCCATGCTGCTTCGGCCGACCATTCTTGCTGATTTTTCACTACTGAACTACTAAAGCAAAGTCGTAAACTAATTCGACTTATCAGACTTAAATGTAATTTTGAACAAATATTTTGAATAACGATGGCACCTCGAAGTAGCTAAAAACCTTTAAAATGATCCAAAAACACAAAATTTGCGTCAAAAATGGATTACTCGTATCAAGAAACCTACATAAGGTAGTATTACACAAAGTTCTGTGGCTAATAGGAATCAAGCCTCTGCAAGGACCAGTGGCAGCCATATTAAATTTATAGCAATCAGGCCATAAATAACCTTTAAAATGATCCTAAGACATACAGTTGACCTCAAAAGTGAATTTCTCGTATCAAGAAACCTAGATAAAGTAGTTTTACACAACACTTTATGGCTGATAGGAGCTAAGCCATTACAAGAACTTATACTGGTAGCGGCCATATTGTATTTATGGCAAACAAGCCTCCAGAGGTCGCCCATAAGTTGCCTGCGATTGTTTTCTTAAATCGTATGACCATACCTAACACTGTGCCACATTTTAAAAACTTGGCCACAAGTGCACGATTTTCATGAATTTTCATGATTTACTCCCCAGCTATATTGGTCCCAGCACAAAAGATCCAATAGGTAGATACAAAATGCTAACATTAAAACTCTGGGATCACATTAATACAGGAACAACTACAATTATGGAACAAATAATGAGTTTATGAGCTAAAACAGTAGGGAAAGTTCGCATTACATTCTAAACTTTTTGGGTGTGATCGGTTGGTCAGTAGCATACAAGTTTCAACACGAAATATCCTCGAGCATCAATCCACACACACATGCAGAACGCAGGCATTGCAAGTAGGCATGACACTTACAGACGAATAGTGACAAAACACGTAGTCATTTAAATCTTATTTTAAGAGGTGCAAGCAACTTCCTTGAACTAAGCGAGACGAGGCTGACGGAGAGAGCGAAGCGAGCGATTTGGAAAGTCTTAACCATTGCAAAAATATAGTCGGTTTGTATGTATATGTACATTCTTCCCCTCTGGAAATAGGAAGGCTAAAAATAGGAGAAAGGTATCGGAAGAAAGAAAATTAAACTGGATGTTTTTTAGGCATATTTTCGTAGTTTTAGGTAAGAAAATTCTCCTCAAGCGAAAGAACACCTTTGGACGATTGTTGAACGTCTTTTTCGAAGATGATTGTTGGTATCGGAATATCGCGTATTCCTGCTCTGAAGATGGCTCATAATTGTTGCACAATGCAACTTGCAACGTGATGTTGTCAGTGGGAGTGTGACAATAACCCTCATATAAAGGAACAATATAGGAGGTGCTTAAAGGATGTTAAATTCCAATACCACAGAATACCCATTTAACACTTGCATTAAATTACATTTACTAGAAAATATGCTGATAACAGCAAAGGGTGCCTGGAATGTTGCTAGGTCTGCATTTGTATCATTTCTAAAACAAGATTCGAACATTAGTGTTCTCAATAAGCCATCATCCATTTCTTTCCGTATATGTGTTAAAAAGCAAGCAGCTCTCGGTGCGATTTAGCACCTTGTGTAGACCTAACCTCACGAATCTAGATATGTGTAACGGATCCGACCTCAACCACAAGATGAGCTCCTGATGAAAAGAAAGAAGGCGGGTACGGGAGATAATGCAGGCTAAAGTGATGTTTTGTCCAAGATACAGAATACAAGAGAAAGTGTTTATCGTGTTCCATGTGATTGTTGCAATGTTGATTACATTTATGAGACGACAAAGGGAGTCTGAACGAAGGTTAAGCAGAATACGTCTGTCATACGAAAGGAAGTGAGTGAAAGCATCATCACTACCCACCACTTGAAGACAAAGCGTAAATGCAGATGGGAAATAATAGCCACGAATGTTCCTTTCGATAGAGACCTTCGAGAACTAGAATCATTAGCAATCCAGCAGCAAGTGATCACAACACTAATGAACACACAAGGCTCCTAACAACCGGGAATACATGTTTTCCTGAGGGAAGATTTCGTCGAATTGCTTTCCAATTGTTGGAACAACAAATACAGGAGGCACGCCAGGAGCGAGCACAACCTCTAGGTTCAAAAAATTATTCCCATGGAGACAAGTTAGTTGAGAAAAATTGTTAAAAATCATAGTGCCTGATGAATACAGACGAATTTCCAGTCTCTCGAAAATAAGCAGAATACTTAGAAAACAGTACATCAAAAACACCAAGAAGGACTCCTGCTACTACATATAGACTCCCAGGTTCAGCTGGTCGACCCTCCTTCTAATGTTATGATCCAAGTTTGAAATATTATTCCAAATTGCCAAGCACAACCTAATCACGTCCGCCATCCGCATATTGAAAAGGTATTTCAAGAACAAAAACAATTGCCTTTCCGAATATGATCCTAACCAACCTTCTACGTACATCCTCGATCTCAACATGAAATACCTCTACGGTTTTGTCACGTGCGATCCCCTCCCCTACAACGGGTTCTGATACCTGAAGAGGAGGAGATTCGAACCTTTGACATGGACATTTAATATAATAATAATAATAATATAACAGATTTATTACCAAAAACAAATGGTAAAAGGAAACTGGAAGGGATAAAACGCTACCCTCTAACACCAGCCACTACTAATTTTAAACAAGATTTACAATTTCTTGACCCATTGGGGTGCGTCGTCGAAATGTTAGTGATTAAAAATTAAAGTACAGATATAAGACCAAATAAGATCAAAAACACTTTAAAAACATGGAAAGTTCAACTTTTTTGAGACCCAGTTTGAACTGATGAAGACTACGCGACATCACCAACTCGGATGCCAAGGAATTCCATGGCTGTACTACACGGTTTGAGAAGAAGAACTTTGTACAGTTTCTTTTCATTTTTGCGACTGTTAGTTTAAATGGGTGTCCTCTGGTATATGCATTACCTCGGACACAGAAAAAGTTTTTTGGGTCTGCATCAACTAGTCCGTGTAGTATGGAGAAAGTAAGGCATAGATCAGCTTGTAATCATCGCAGTTCCAAAGAAGCTAACCCCAAACGTTTTAACCGCTGTTTGTATGGAACATTATAGAAACCAGGAAGAAATTTAATAAACGTTCTTTGGAGGGACTCAATTACTTCCGATGACACCAACGTGGGTACATACTCGAAGCCAATATTGAGTCTCCCCGAGAGTTGTACGACACTTACATTGATTATCTCCTTGGTCCTTAAAAGCTAGAAATCGGAAGGAGTTCGTGTCTCTTATTCGAAAAATCTAGCGAAAGATTTGAAACGACTTATCAATCATGATGGCATTCAGCCAGAAGTCAAGGATGAGACATTATATTGAATTCAACAGCAACAAACGGCTGCGATGGTAGGCTCCATTCGAAAACGATTATTTTAAGCTAATAAACTAGGAAACAGGCTTTGGGCATATTGTAGGCAGGCCAAGTAAAAATGTATTTTAAATTTGTACTTACTCTCGTTTTAATGACTTTGCAATACTAGCTAAAGTTCCTTAAAAATCTGGGTGTAATACTAGGTTGGCTACGTTTGAGCTTTTTGCCGTTTGACAAGAAGCTCTTTGCTAGTCTTTTTTACATTTTAGTATTTTTTAGGTAGGCCTAACGTACGTTTCATATTAATTTTAAGCCGCTTTCGTTTGCTCCCACATTTTCTGTTTGTTTATTTGTAGCCTTTTCTAGCATCGCCACCATCTAAACTTAAAATGACACATTAGCCGCCGTTGTTAAGCTAGCAAAGAACATGCAACTGCCAATAATGTAGCAATTTACATAATTAAAAGATTCAGTAGATCCGATGCTCCCTATGCCACCTCTTACAACAGTGTTGAAGCTCACACCTCTCACATACTACATCTGTGAACGTTAATTTTTTTAAAGTTGAAATTATCACAATTGTAGGTTAAACAACCTTAAATTGGGTGTGAAGGCAGCATTTAAATAATTCTAAAGCATTCAGAACCTTTAGGCCTAATTTTTAGTGATAACAGCAAAAAAATTAGGCCTATTGCGTTCGAGGTTAAGCCTATTCATTTTTGCAACATGGGATTTAGTTTTTATTTGTGAATAGCGCCGCTCACAGGGTGTGCACGGGCCTGCGGATAGGCTTAAAATGAGCAGTTTCCATAGCAACCCAGGAATGTTGAAATTATTTTACGAAGCCATCGTATTGTTCCGTGTTGTGATGTAAATGCGTCGTCTGCTGTTTGTTTTCGTTCTGTATAAACAGTTTCCTCATGCTTCGGCAATATTAGGTTTAACATTTGGGATTCGCGTTGATAGTGTAAGTAAACACCAGGTTTGATCGCCATGTTGGGTGAATTCCTCCAAGCATTGTTTTCATATGAAACGAATGTAAGTCGTTAACGAATTTTTTTTAACTGCTTATGCATGTAATGCATAAAGCAGTTATTGAAATGCAGCCGGGGAGAAAAAGGGGCTTGCGTCATGAGCTATTGTTAAATGACGTTACGTCCCACTCCAATCGTTTATTTGAACGGGTCATGCCTATCACTTTTACCATATGAAGTGACTGACATATTAGTCGATTTTTCATGATTTCAATTAGACGACGTGCCAGCAAAATTTAGGCGTTGTTATTGAACAGTTTGTGGCTAAATCGTTTGCATATGAAGGGTTGTAGGTCATTGACTAACAATTTTTGCCAATTATGTTTCTGTTTGAAAAAAAAATTCAACCGGAAATGGCCAGCTTATTTCAGCTTTTGGCAACAAGCACGGAAAACGGAATTCTATCTGTTGTTGGGCTATTGGCAAATCACTGGGAAAAAATGGCGGCTACTTTACGGTTTGCCGGAAAGGCATCATAGGATTCTATGCGTATTCGTGTAGTTATGTGGCTTCTGTTAATCAGGTAATTATTGTATAATCGATTATTTAGTGTAACAGTTTGTTGTAGTATAATCAATTCGACAAACGTGTGAGACAACGGGATAGCGCATACTAGGTGCGTAGCTAACGGAATAAAGGCAGAATTATAAATTCATTCCACGATCACTTTCGATAGTAAAATAAATAATAGAGGGAACAAGTTTACTTTACGCGGCTTATAGGAAGAATAAGGGCTCCTCACAGATTGATCTCTCGTTGGGCTAGAATGACGAAAAATGATCAACTGAATAACATTTTCGCGTAAACATTTTGGGGCAAAGGATTCGTTAGGCCGTCAGAAATTATCGAAAGCCGCACTTTTTGCGCTGACGGACGAGAGGCCGTTTTTTTCCCCATGTTCTCAGGTGAAATTTTTTTCCCGTAAACAGTACAAATAGGTGGGTTGTTATTGTCAGTTTCGTGTGGTTTTGTTGTTGTCGGTTAGGTTAGGAACCGCCTTCGGCATTTCACTTGAGGTAATGAACTGGTCGGGGTTTGGCGTTTTACTTGCCCAGTTTCATGTTTTCTGGTGCGGAGCGATGCTAACTTTGGACCTTCACTACGGCCAAACGGTGGGTTTGCCCCAAAAATGGAAGAGAAAAACATTACTCAGCAGGTAATTCTTAGTCCTTAAAAAAATCGGACGAGTGCCCGTTTTCTTCCCATGTTCCCTTTACGCACATGGCCCGAAATTCGAAAAAAGAGAAAAAAACCTACCTTAAATTTTCACGGAAGTCACTACAAATTGATCCAAATTTGCAGAAACTCGTTAAATCATCATTAACATAACCTAACCAATTTACTGTCCCAGTATGAAATGCCAAACCCCATTCAGTTAACTACCTCAGTATGAAATACAAAACTGCAAACTTACCTAACATAACTGACAGTAACAACCCGCCCATCGGAACCACCCAATAGAGAGCTTTGTCTTTCGTCTACGAAAATAATAATGTTGCGATTTTTTGCATAAGCAGTTTATGTATTTCTTTATGAAATTCTTGTTGTGTTTTCCATTTGCCCGCTTTTCTCTAATGGTTAAGATGCGATTATCAAATGTTATTATTTCATTGCGTTACGTCGTAAACGATATTTAGCTATACGGAAGCAACGATGTTCTATTTTGTCGGTTTTTAAAAGGTCACTTGAGTACGAACGGAACTGTATGCTTCGTTGAAATTCCTTAACTATTCAGGATTCCAATTTACAATTGCAAGTGTTTGATCAATAAATTAGAAAAATCGTAATTTCATGGATAATAACTGATCAATTTACGGTAAATTTGAGATCAGTAATACTTTTTCGGCCATCTAGCAATGTGGCAAATTTCTTAGCAATTTGCCTTTTAGTTTAGGCTCCACCCAGACTACAAACGTAAAACCAACCAACCACAAGACCAATCAACCAACCAACATTTTGAAATTCAGTGTATCCTTCGTAGGCTACGCTATGCTCCACCAATAATTCAATGTTCGGTAAGTTGATGGAAAATAAGCAAAAGTGGCTCAACCTCAAACTTTTCACGAGTTTGAGATAGGGATGGGTTTGTTTCATTTTATGATTTCGGTTCCGGTTTCGGTTTTCAAGCCCAAAAAACCTCGGCTTCGGTTTCGGTATCGGTTTTTGCCACCATCCACCCCAACCAGATTTTCCTAATTTTTTTTCTTGCAACAGTTGTATTACTAGCTTCAACTTACTCCTGCTTTCACTTTCAACAGCGTCATAGACCGTGGGTATAGCTATGGCTCCATTTTCCTCTACTATTTTCGTTTTAATAGCTAGGAGCTTTGCTGTCATTTATACGTAGAAAATGATAATTATTTTCAAAAATGTAAAACAACAAATCATTTTTTTTGATTTTCGAACACCGTACGAAAACCTGACACAAAATTCCGAATCGGTTTCGGTGTCGGTTTTCAGTAAACACCGAAAATTCGGTTTCGGTTTCGGTTACCGACCCATCCCTAGTTTGAGAACGGCTTGACAATACAGATCCTATTCACACGCACATTCGTTTAACATCCTCCAAGACAAACTCGTTCAAAACACGATGTGTGTAATGAAACCGAAGACGTGTATGAATACATGTGGGGTTACAGGGATCACTTCCATACTAATAATTATCAACTGAACCACTCTCTATTCTCCACCTCGAACAAACAAGTACTGGGGAAGATGAAGGAAGGTAGGTGGCCTCCAGCTCCTAGAGTTTGTCGGACTGCTTTCTCAGATGTACACTATTACAACTCCGGGAAAGCTATATACCATGTCAAGTCGGTAATAAGTTACGTGCTATTAAAGGCACTGTTGAGGAATGGCACTCGGCGTGTCGCCGCAGTCGATGTGAGGAGGTGGTGTTGACCCGTTTGCGCGTTGGTCACACTCGACTTACGCACTGTTTCCTTTTGCGGGGGGTAGACCCTCCTGAATGTTCTTGGTGTCGACGGCCACTTACGGTCCGGCACTTCCTTGTTGATTGTCACCATCTTGATGGTGTTCGTCGTCGTTCCCATCTTCCGCATGACATTGCGCGTCAATTGGGTGATAAGTCTGTCCTCCTGTCCGGTGTTTTTCAATTTTTGCAGGAGGTACAGATGTATGACAAGATTTAGATTAGGGGTTTGAATAACATCTCTGTAATGTGTGGTGCAGTGGCAACCCGGACCACTGCACTGTGACTGAGGTTGGCGCTAATGACCAAGTTGTCGACGCGCCATTAAGCCTCAATTCCCCCCCCCCCCCTATATACCATGAAGGTTAATGGAATTCAGTCGTCTCGTAGGAAAAGTTGTTTGAAGGGGCCATTAGGCGTTGAGTTTCGGCAGTAAGAACGGTGATGGGGTACTCGGGAATAGAGTAACAATCAAGAAATAAAAGTACAGAACCTTTGTTGGATAACTCGGTTATTCGGCGTTGTGCAAAGACGGAGGCTTTCGGAATCTTGAACAGTGAAGCGGTAAGACAATAAACGTGTAATTACAGGCCGGAAAGCCAAATGGATTCCGTCAGTGATAAATATTCTCATACATTAACTGATTACGTGTACACGTGTTCGATAAATAAAGATGTATTTGAAAGCACTATGTTTACTAAATAAATTTAAAAAATAATCAAAAGGACGGTTGTGTCAACATGGCTAGCAATAAGCTTTTCAGGGAGGCAACATTCATTGGGTAGGGTGAGAGGTATCCACGAACTAATTTATTTTAGTTTTCAAGTAAAACTGGTGTTGAATGGTTGTAGTGTTGTGTTACCGTGGGTATTTTATGAGTTTGTTGTATGATTCTAAGACATTTCAAATCAATGTCGGATTGGGGAGGGTAGGGTCTCCCCGAGAATATGTACTGCAGTGGCCTCGGGACCCGTCACATGGGAAGGGGGGGATGCTGGCCATAGTGGCCTGGGGAGCATTGTAGGCTTCCTCAGCAGCCCCGGCAAACTACCTTATTTTTGACACTTAAGAATGGAAAACGGTGGTCAATAAGGGGCTTAAGAACAGCTTAAAGTCAAAGGTTATGCTAAATATTTCATAAAGTCATCATTTTATCCAAATTTACATGTCAGCAAACTTTTTCTCTCAAACAACTCGAGTTGGTGCATAAAAAAATACACGGTTCTTAAGAATTAGTCAGGGAGCAGCGGTAGGGAATTAAGGGCTACTGAGCACAATTTGCTAAGTTTTTATTTTCACTTGGGAGTTGTTGTTTACATCCCAAGGAATAGTTTTCCACACGTTGCCACCTTGGTAATAAGCATTTAATGTATTAGGCAAAATGATGGCAGTCAAAATGGAGCAAAATTCTGCCATTTGGCCGATTATGCAAGAACCATTAGTGATACACAAAAACGATTGACATAAAAGTTTTGTGCAATAATGTAAATCTACAATGTCACGCCCATACTTTTTTTTTATATCGCTTATGGTTTTCGAGAAAAATGGATTTTAGGCCGATTTCGTCGATTTCTTTGGCTAATTTAATGCTTACAGACGTCTCACTTTGTCAACTAATAACTTTCAATTGCTGCTGCGTCGTTTCTAGTTCAGATGAATGGCTCCAATTAGATTCATTAGAAAGGTGGGAATGTCTTCTTTGCAACAGGTGTAGTTGAAAGGGTCTACGACTGTGAGGAGCCGAGCTTTACCCGTTTTACTAGGATCTGGTATTACAGTCACCGTTGGATTTTTCGCTCATTTTCAACTTTCAACTGTTATTGTAACGTTTCTAGTTTAGGTAGACAACTTAAATGAGATTCATTCAAAAGGTGGGACTGTCTTCTTTGCAACAAGGGTAGATGAAAGTGTCTATGACTGTTAGGAACCAAGCTACGGTCGTTTTCCTAGGAGCAGATATCACAGTCATCGTTGGATTTTTCGCTCATTTTTAACTTTAACTGCTATTGTGACGTAAATAATTTAAGTATATGCTTCAATTAGATTCATTCGAAAGGTAGAACTGTCTTCTTTGCAATAAAGGTAGTTTAAAGGGTCTATATCTGTAAAGAAGCGTGCTACGCCCGTTTTACTAGGGGCTGATATCACAGTCACTGTTGGATTTTTCGCTCATTCTCAACTTTCAACTTCTATGTGACGTGTCTAATTTAGGTAGTCCCTTTCAACTACCCTTGTTGCAACGAAGACAGTTCCACCTTTAGAATGAATTTAACTGGAGTCACCTACCTAAATTATACACGTCACAATAACAGTTGAAATTTGAAAATGAATGAAAAAATCAAATAGTAACTGTGATACTAGCCCCTAGTAAAACGGGCTTAGCTCGGTTCCTAACAGACGTAGACGTTCTCAACTACCATTGTTGCAAATAAGACAGCCCCACCTTTCGAATGAATCTAATTGGAGTCGTCTGCCTGAATTAGAAACGTCACAATAGACGTTGAAGGTTGAAAATGAGCGGAAAATCCAACGCTGACTGTAATACCAGCCCCTAGTAAAACGGCCGTAGCTCGGTTCCTAACAGTCGTAGACCCTTTCATCTACCCTTGTTGCCAAGAAAACATTCACACTTGTCTAATGGATCTAATTGGTGTTATCTACCTATATTAGATTAGTCACAATAGGAATTGAAAAGTTAAAATAAGCCAAAAATCCGACGAAGACCATGATAGGCTAATAGCCCTAGTGAACGGCCGTAGGTCGGTTCCTAACAGTCGTTTACCCTTTCAACTACCTTTGTTGCAAAGAAGACATTCACACCTTTCGAATGAATCCTAATTGGAGCCATCCAATTGAATTATAAATTACGCAGCAGCAGTTGAATGCTGTAAGTTGACAAAGCGAGACGTCTGTTAGCATTAAATTAGCCAAAAATGGCCGAAAATAGCCTAGAAATGAAAAACATGTATGGGAGTGACATTGTATAGTACTTTATTGCAAACAACTTCAATTTAAACCGATTTCGTGTATCACTAATGGTTCTTGCATGATTGACCAAATGGCAAAATTGGGCGCCATTTTGGCCACCATCGTTAAGGCCTAATACATTAAATGCTTATTGTCAAGGTGGCAACATGTGAAAAAATATTCCTTGGATGTAAACAACAACTCCCAAGTGAAAAATAAATGTTGGCAAATTGTGCTCTGTAGCCACAAATTTCCTACACCTGCTCCCTGACTAATTCTTAAGAACCGTGTATTTTTTTATGCACCAACACGAGTTGTTTGAGAGAAAAGGTTTGCTGACATGCAAATTTGGATAAAATGATGACTTTATGAGAATTAATATTTTGCATAACCTTTGACTTGAAGCTGTTCCTAAGCCCCTTATTGACCACTGTTTTCCATTCCTAAGTGTCCAAAATAAGGTAGTTTGCCGGGGCTGCTGAGGAAGCCTACAATGCTCCCCAGACCTCTATGGCCAGCATCCCCCCCCCTTCCCCTGTGAGGGGTCCCGAGGCCCCTGCAGTATATATTCTCGGGGAGACCCAACCCTCCCCCACCGACATTGATTTGAAATACGTTAGAATCATACAACAAATTCATAAAATACCCACGGTAACACATCACTACAACCATTCAACACCATTTCTACTTTAAAACTAAAATAAATTAGTTCGTGGATAGCTCTCACCCTACCCAATGAATGTTGCCTCCCTGAGAAGCTTATTGTTGGCCATGTTGACACAACCGTCCTTTTGATTATGTTTTAAATTTATTTATTAAATATAGTGCTTTCAAATACATGTTTATTTATCGAACACGTGTACACGTAATCAGTTAATATATGAGCAATATTTATCACTGACGGAATCCATTTGGCTCTCCTTCCTGTAATTACACTTTTACCAGAGAGGATTACTGGACTGTGGTGTGGTGTACCCCCTACTTATAGTATTCTGTATTCTGTATTGCTTTAATCTCAAATCTCATTTACCTCCTTTATCTCAAATCTTGTTTATCACTTTACTCTCAAAACTCGTTTACCTCCTTTATCTCAAATCTCGTTTAACCGATTTATTAAAAAAAAAGGTTAATATCATTTATCTAATACCGTGATTCTCTCATTATGCATAAGATAGCCAACGGCGTTGAGTGAGTTCTGCCAACAATCAACGAGTGGTGTAGTCACGTTGGTTATCCTGCTTGTAGCAACCGCTTATTGTTTGATGTGGCTGCAACAAACAACAAATCGTGTTGACGTTCTTTATTTCAGAAGCTTAACAAGGCGACTGCACGTGCAACAATGTTTACACAAAGACAGCATTGTTATTGCTTGTTGGGTGAAGGGTTCTGTGCTCGTGTTTATTTATTGTAACTCGATTCCGAAGTGCCCCATTACCGTTCATACCACGGAAAAAGAACGACGAATAGCATCTTCAGAGAACTTCTCTTAAATTTTTTTTTGGAAAACATGTTTGAAGGGGCTATTCGGCGTTGAGTTTACGCGGTATGAACGGTGATGGGTTACTTGGGAATAGAGTAACAATCAATAAATAAAAGTAGAGAACCTTTGTTGGTTATTCGGCGTTGTGCAAAGACGGCGCTTTCGGAATCTTGAACAGTGAAGCGGTAATACAATAAACGTGTAATTACAGGACGGAGAGCCAAGTGGACTCCGGCAGTGATAAATATTGCTCATATATTAACTGATTACCTGTACACGTGTTCAATAAATAAACATGTATTTGAAAGCACTATATTTATTAAATAAATTTTAAAAAATAATCAAACGGACGGTTGTGTCAACATGGCTAGCAATAAGCTTCTCAGGGATGCAACATTCATTGGGTAGGGTGAGCGCTATCCACAAACTAATTTATTTTAGTTTTCATGTAGAACTGGTGTTGAATGGTTGTAGTGTTGTGTTACCGTGGGTATTTTATGAGTTTGTTGTATGATTCTAAGATATTTCAAATCAATGTCGGATTGGGGAGGGTAGGGTCTTCATGAGAATATGTACTGCAGGGGCTTCAAGACCCCTCACACGGGAAGGGTAAGGGGATGCTGGCCGTAGAGATCTGGGGAGCATTGTAGGCTTCCTCAGTAGCCACGGCAAACTACCTTATTTTTGACACTTAAGAATGAAAAACAGTAGTCAATAAAGGGCTTAAGAACAGCTTAAAGTCAAAGGTTATGCTAAATATTTCATAAAGTCATCATTTTATCCAAATTGGCATGTCAACAAACTTTTTCTCTCAAACAACTTGTGTTGGTGCATTAAAAAAAAACACGGTTCTTAAGAGGGGGGAAATGAGGCTTAATGGCGCGTCGACGGCTTGGTCATTAGCGCCAACCTCAGTCACAGTGCAGTGGTCCGGGTTGCCACTGCACCACAATTCTTCTTAAGAATTAGTCAGGGAGCAGTTGTAGGAAATTTGTGGCTACAGAGCACAATTTGCCAACATTTATTTTTCACTTGGGAGTTGTTGTTTACATCCAAGGAATATTTTTTCACATGTTGCCACCTTGGCAACAAGCATTTAATGTATTAGGCCTGAAAGATGGTGGCCAAAATGGCGCCCAATTTTGCCATTTGGCCAATTATGCAAGAACCATTAGTGTTCTTGTTTTGTTTCATGTTTTCTACGCCATTTCTAGGCCATTTCTAGGCCATTTTCGGCCATTTTTGGCTAATTTAATGCTAACAGACGTCTCGCTTTGTCAACTTACAACATTCCTCTGCTGCTGCGTAATTTATAATTCAGTTGGATGGCTCCAATTAAGATTCATTCGAAAGGTGTGAATGTCTCCTTTGCAACAAAGGTAGTTAAAAGGGTAAACGACTGTTAGGAACCGACCTACGGCCGTTTTACTAGGGCTAGTAGCCTATCATGGTCTCCGTCGGATTTTTGGCTCATTTTAACTTTTCAATTCCTATTGTGACGAAGCTAATATAGGTCGATAACACCAATTAGATTCATTAGAAAGGTGTGAACATTTTCTTGGCAACAAGGGTAGATGAAAGGATCTACGACTGTTAGGAACCGAGCTACGGCCGTTTTACTAGTGGGTGGTATTACAGTCAGAGTCGGATTTTCCGCTCATTTTCATCTTTCGACATCTATTGTGACGTATCTAATTGAGGCAGACGATTCAAATTAGATTCATTCGACAGGTGGGGCTGTCTTCTTTGCAACAATGGTAGTTGAAAAAGTCTACGTCTGTTAGGAACCAAGCTACGCCCGTTTTACTAGGGGCTAGTATCACAGTTACCGTTTGATTTTTCACTCATTTTCAAATTTCAACTGTTATTGTGACGTGTATAATTTAGGTAGATGACTCCAGTTAAATTCATTCTAAAGGTGGAACTGTCTTCTTTGCAACAAGGGTAGTTGAAAGGGACTACCTAAATTAGACACGTCACATAGAAGTGAAAGTTGAGAATGAGCGAAAAATCCAACAGTGACTGTGATATCAGCCCCTAGTAAAACGGGCGTAGCACGCTTCTTTACAGATATAGACCCTTTCAACTACCTTTATTGCAAAGAAGACAGTCCTACCTTTCGAATGAATCTAATTGAAGCATATACTTAAATTATTCACGTCATAACAGCAGTTGAAAGTTAAAAATGAGCGAAAAATCCAACGATGACTATGATATCAGCTCCTAGGAAAACGACCGTAGCTCGGTTCCTAACAGTCATAGACCCTTTCATCTACCCTTGTTGCAAAGAAGACAGTCCTACCTTTCGAATGAATCTAATTTAAGTTGTCTACCTAAACTAGAAACGTTACAATAACAGTTGAAAGTTGAAAATGAGCGAAAAATCCAACAGTGACTGTGATATCAGCCCCTAGTAAAACGGGCGTAGCACGCTTCTTTACAGATATAGACCCTTTCAACTACCTTTATTGCAAAGAAGACAGTCCTACCTTTCGAATGAATCTAATTGAAGCATATACTTAAATTATTCACGTCACAATAGCAGTTGAAAGTTAAAAATGAGCGAAAAATCCAACGATGACTATGATATCAGCTCCTAGGAAAACGACCGTAGCTCGGTTCCTAACAGTCATAGACCCTTTCATCTACCCTTGTTGCAAAGAAGACACTCCTACCTTTCGAATGAATCTAATTTAAGTTGTCTACCTAAACTAAAAACGTTACAATAACAGTTGAAAGTTGAAGATGACCGAAAAATCCAACGGTGACTGTAATACCAGACCCTAGTAAAACGGGCATAGCTCGGCTCCTCACAGTCGTAGATCTACTACACTTGTTGCAAAGAAGACATTCCCACCTTTTGAATGAATCTAATAGAAGCCATTCACCTGAATTAGAAGCGACGCAGCAGCAGTTGAAAGTTGTTAGTTGACAAAGTGAGACGTCTGTAACCATTAAATTAGCCAAAGAAATCGACGAAATCGTCCTAAAATCCATTTTTCTCGAAAACCATAAGCAATACGAAAAGAAATGTATGGGCGTGACATTGAAGATTTACCTTATTGAAAAAAACTTTCATGCCAATCGTTTTTGTGTATCACTAATGGTTCTTGCATAATCGGCCAAATGGCAGAATTTTGCTCCATTTTGACTGCCATCATTTTGCCTAATACATTAAATGCTTATTACCAAGGTGGCAACGTGTGGAAAACTATTCCTTGGGATTAGGGATCGACCGGGTAACAAAAAACCGAGTCTGAGCCGAGTCCGAGTAATTATGAATACCCACCGATCTGAGTCCGGATAGTAAAACTGGGTCGTAGATTTTCAATTTTTGCTTTATGTTTAATATGCAGCTTTTTTTTTACTTTGGTTTCGTTCTTTTTTTTTTTTGCTTTCACTCATTTTCATTTTGCTTTCGTCCAGTGTTGTATTGCGCATAGTATAACAATGAACGAAAGCAAATAAAAGGACGAATCCAACTTTAAAAAACTATAAAATACCAGTTCTTTCTTCCAAAATTTATAATTATAAACTTTACGTTATTAAATAAAGTGAAATCAAAAATTAAATTGACCAGCAATTCTTTGTTTCAAAATTTTTAATAATAAAGTGAAATGAAAAATAAAATGCATTTTGGTTACTTTGTCTCCCAATAGGCCTTTGTTGGCTTTAACCCTTTAAGCAACGATGTGGCGTAACGACGTATATATACGTCAAAACTTTTATCGGGAAGTGCGGGTCGAAAAATGCAATTTTCGGCCAAAATATTAACATGAGAAAAGCTGAAATTCGCTACCCGATATGTTGTGCATCGATTTCTGTAAAAAAAGCGTTGTAAACGATTTCTATACTTTTATTTAAAAAAAAAAGCACTTTAGTTGAGTGCAGTCTCACTAAAAACTGCAAAAATGTTCACTCCTTTTTCCGTAGTTCAAGAACAAAAAACTGTTCATTTTCGACAGTGGTAGCGATTGAACCATTTGACTGGGCGCCACCATCTTGGGTTCACTGAAAAGCTGGACTTCCAATCAACACATTTTTTCGAAGGCCGTTTGGTATTGGCCAATCAGATGGAATGTAAGAGGCTGTTTCTGGCGGTCTCAAGCTGCCTTTCCAAAGCAATTGGAAGATCGCCTTCCCTCATTAACCTGTTGGCACCACATGACCGATTTAGCGCGCTCTCATTGGCTGACGGGTGATTTCACAATGGCCGCCATGGTGCGCTTCGGATTTCACGTGAGCGCATAATATGTTCAGTTCGTTGTTGAAAATCACAAGAAAGATGATGTTTCACAACGTTAAAAAATTAAAACAGCAGCTGCGATGTACAACTAAAATGGAAAAAGAGCATATAAACCTTCACACTATCGCTTATCAGGGGGGAACAACAATTTTTAGCGTAACTATCACCGACTTACGGACGCGTTTTCTCAACACGGAGATTTTCAAATTTATTCGTTTACCGCCCGTAATTAAAAAAATTGGTTCGCCGAAACTTTTAAAGCAATTTGTCTGATTTTTTTCTGTGCACATTAATGAATATCTATTGCGTGCAAGTAGTTGTAGGGGGATCCAGAAGGTATAAATGAAACTATGAAAATAATTTTTTTTTTTTCAACAAATAATGATTACCCTGTTTGTACTCGGTTGAATTTTTGCCGAGTCCGAGCCGGGTCAAAAATAGCATTACCCGCTACCGGGTCGGGTATTTACCCGGACTCGGTCGAACCCTACTTGGGATGTAAACAACAACTCCCAAGTGAAAATAAAAACTTGGCAAATTGTGCTCAGTAGCCCTAAATTCCCTACAACTGCTCCCTGACTAATTCTTAAGCGCCGTGTATTTTTTTAAACACCAAGACGAGTTGTTTGGGAGAAAAAGTTTGCTGACATGCAAATTAGGATAAAATGATTACTTTTTGAAATATTCAGTCTAACCTCTTTGACTTTAAGCTGTTTTTAAGCCCCTTATTGACCACTTTTTTTCCATTCTTATGTGTCTATCCTCTTTCTACACATTTTAAGGAATTCTTTGGTGAAAGAATTTTTCGGTTACTCAAATTTAGGTAAGTTGGTGACTGTTAATCGATATTAATTGATTCTTATCGTTTTATTGACTCAAAAAGTTGCATTCTTAAGCACCGGTAATTTTTTTTATACACCATGACGAGTTGTTTGGGAGAAAAAGTTTGCCGACAGGCAAATTTTGTATAAAATGATGACTTTTTGAAATATTCAGTATAACCTTCGACTCTAAGTTGTTCTTAAGCCCCTTATTGACCACTTTTTTACATTCTTAAGTGTCTATCCTCTTTCTACACATGTTAAGGAATTCTTTGTGAAAGAATTTTTCGGTTGCTCAAATTTAGGTAAGCTGGTGACTTTTAATCGATATTTACATATTCTTAAACGTTTTATTGACTTGAAAGTTGCATTCTTAAGCACAGTGTATTTTTTTATACACCAAGATGAGTTGTTTGGGAGAAAAAATTTGCCGACACGCGAATTTAGTCAAAACGGTGACTTTTCTGAATATTTATGATGACCTTTGACCCAACAGGACTGGTTGGGCAGCTTAAGAATTGCATATTTGTTCTCAGTTGGGTACTGCCTACACATCAAGTAACTCAAACCTTTCCGACTCAAATTTAGGATAAAACTGGCAGTAGCTCCAAGTCTACTAGCATATTTTGAAGAAACTGGCAAGAACCTGAAACATTTTCGTGCTACTTAGAAATTCAATTTTTATACAAATTAATTTCAACTAATTTTTTTTTTGGAATCCTCGGGTTACCGAGCGGCCCAAACCGATAGTGGTTTAAATGCAAATAAATTAACGTAAAATTAACAAATAAACACTGTAGTTGAAAGCTCTATATTTAACAAATAAATTTAAAGAAATCAAAATATGACTGACGGTTGTGCCAGCACAGCTAGCATTAGGCTTCTCTGGGAGGCAACTTTCAACGGGTATGAGAGCTATCCACCAACTGATTCGTTTTGTTTTCAGCGTACTTTACTAGCTGATCGTTAGCATGTGGTTCGAGTCGTGGCTGCGTTGCTGGCTATGATTGATGGGATATTTTATGATTTATTGTGTATTTTAAGTGTTTGTTGTGTTACGTTAACAAATTCCAAATCAAATAAATTAACGTTGAATCGGTAGGAATAACAAAGAAATATTACTCATAAATTGGTTTGGTTATATTACTCATAAGTATAAAAAGAGTGGTAAAAATAAGCATGAATAAGTATAAAATTTGCTTGTGTCATTGCATTCTTGCTTGATTCCGAAACACCCCTTCAGACAAAAACGAAATTCTTCTTTCTATAAACTTTCCTTTGGTTCATTGTTCGGAGAATACACTCTCGACATTGGCTTTGTAACAGTGGTTCATTGTTCGGAATCCACGCCGAGAACCATATGCGTGTGGTATAATGGTAATTAATTTATCTGAGTTTTTTCCTTGGAAAAAATAACAGCTGTTAGTAATAAAAAACGCTTAAGCATTTAAAATATGGATGGAAACCTTAAAAACTTAATGCTTTCATGGGACAGATACAAGAGCAAAGCTGTAAGCCATCGGCACACACTAACACATGTAAGAGACGCTCTAGTTTGTTTTTGTGATGTTGGATATGCTTTTACAGCATCATTGCGACGCTGATGGCTTACACGTCTTTTTTGGAGCTTGATTTAGCTAATCAAGCTCCTATACGCTAGCAAGCGAGGGCGGCATGGTATGAATCCTCCTCATCACCGAAGACCTCTTTTCCTAATAAATTGGGCAGCGCATGCGCCTACTCTGACGTCAAGTTTCGTGATCTCTGAAATCAACATGGCTGTCGTTGTCAATCCGACGAATCGACGCCACTCTGGACTACCGGGACTAACAAACCAGTGAATACTTATTATGAAACGTAAGTGGGACTGCTCTGAACGTAAAAATTGTATTCGAGTGTATTATGCTACAATTGGTAATGTTGAATTTACGTTAGGCTCGTTAGATAGCTACTAGAAGAAACGATCGCAGTCCTATGCGCAAGGCCAGCTGAGATAGTAGCTGCTGCCTGGATCAACTCTTATCTTAGCCGGCCTTGCCTATGCGCGACCTCCCGGTGTAGACCCGTGCACCGCCACGCCACGATGATTTTTCCCAATATTCCGCACGTCGTTGCTGATGAAAATTAATTTCGGCAAGCCGCCGCTGCCCACCACCATTTCGGCGTGCCACGCCACTAGGTAGTTTTACATTTTAATTCAAAATTTCAGTTTTAACTTTTAACGAGTCTTTCACGATCTGAGGTATCTTAAAAACAAAAAAAGGTAAGAAAGATGAAAATCCTTGAAATGGCAAAACAAAACTCAAAACAAACAAATGTGCTGAAGTACTTATCCGTCAGAGTGTGCTAGTTATTTTTCACATTTGTGCAATGAGATTGAAGGTGTTAATGTTTTACACTTTTAACAATCTCTTGCTACAGGTCAGCCTTCAGTCGGTTTGCATGCATAGCATTCCCATCAAAGACCATAGCCATAGGTTAAATTTATTTCTAACAACAATAAAAATTCCTAAACAATGTGATCATTCTGACTACCACAGTGCATCGTCACAAAATATGTGTAGAACAGCCTTTTTTGTGGTTGTTGTAGTTGTTTTTTTTTTCGTCCCTCCAAGTAAAATTAGGGTGCCAGTAACAGAAACTGCATACTGTTATTTAAACCCCAAAAAATTAGCATAAATAAGTCTAAACTAATTAACCTTCTTCCTGCTATACAAAAAATCTTGCATATGTTCCTTTTTAGGGCGGGGGGAGGCGTATCCCTACCCCCCCCCCACCACTGCCGTCCATTGAACATTCGAGCCTTATCTTGCAAATTTTCAACAACAATATGTGCTACCACAGATGCCGTACAAAATCAAGCTCCATAGATCACAGTTGTGTTCTTGTTTATCCTATTTCACAGGCTTAAGTGTTTTTAATACTAAAATTGTTGTATTACTGAAGCACAATGCTGAACACTGTCCTTAATAAAGTGCTGAGTTTGATTGGTAGCTTTGACTTTATGCTTCCCCTAAATGCCAAACCAGCAAAAAGTATACCCACTTTCAGCTAAAATTCAACTGAAATGTCAACTGGGCTGTAATGATCTGGAAACTTCACCCAAAAGAATACCTTCTAGAACTAAAGGGGTTAGAATTATATTTTCTTGTCCGTCTCCATTTGGTTTGAGGTAATGGTAGGTACGCAAACGTTTAAGAAATGAAGATTTGTGGAATAAATGAAATATGATTTGTCCAGAAATGAAATATATCGGTATTTTTGTGCTTCACCATAAAACAAGAGAAAATTTTGTTTGGTGTAACTAATCATGGTGTAATCACCATGAAGTAATCAAGCAACCACACTATCTAGATCGATATGAATATTACTGAATACCCTGTCACACTTATCTGGTGCACACCAACAAGTTTAACAAGACAAAGGTTAACTAGGGCATAAACCAGCTTCAATCAGATCCAAGCTCCCCTACAATCACTGCAATATCAACCCTCAATCAATGGAAGGGAACAGGGTATGACGAAGGTAGACCCAGAAACGAATGTACCCCGTGCCCCACCGAAACAGCCTATAGATTCAATTTGTGTTTTACCTGATCCACATGTATTACTGTGAATCCACACCTTGTGTTGTCTATCAAAAAGGGTGTCCCAAACAGTAGCGGATCCTGGATGAAATTATAGGAGGGGTGATTTCGCATCAGGAAAGGCTCGAAAACATTATTTTCCAATCGTGGTTCCAGTTCACAAATTTTAGGGAACGGGCGGGGATGGAGGGAACACGGAAGCGAGACGCACGCTCTTTTTTTCACTGTTTTGTACCCACCAATTTTCACCGTTTTTGCTCCTTTTTTTTCACTGTTTTGTACCCAACAATTCCTGTTTTAACTAAAAATTCTAGGCATAAAAATTCGTCTTATTCTTACAGATTTCTTGTTCGATGACTTATTACTTGTTCGATTCTTCAAATCGTGGATTTTTGTTATCGAGATATTCTGCTATCTTAAAAATTGAGAAATATTTCTAAAACACTAGGGTAAAGAATTATCATTTTTACAGGTGTTTTACGTTGATTTCGTCATTTTATTTTGCTTTAGCCCACTTTCATTTTGCTTTCGTACATTTTTGTATTGCGCATGTTTGATAACAATGGACAAAATCAAACTGAAAGAGAACAGAAGCAAGAAAAAAGGACGAAACCAACGTAAATAAAATCTGTAACAAGAAATAAAAGTCAGCCCCTGACTGGCTTGAACCAAACGTGGCAGTCATCACGCCTCCATCTTGAGCTGTCACTGCTCAAGATGGAGACGTGAT
>JAHWFP010119047.1:60291-71077 GCA_023313725.1 Lithobius niger | reverse complement strand
AAGCGGTAAGACAATAAACGTGTAATTACAGGCCGGAAAGCCAAATGAATTCCGTCAGTCATAAATATTGCTCATATATTAACTGATTACGTGTACACGTGTTCGATAAATAAAGATGTATTTGAAAGTACTATATTTAATAAATAAATTTAAAACATAATCAAAAGGACGGTTGTGTCAACATGGCTAGCAATAAGCTTCTCAGGGAGGCAACATTCATTGGGTAGGGTGAGAGGTATCCACGAACTAATTTATTTTAGTTTTCAAGTAAAACTGGTGTTGAATGGTTGTAGTGTTGTGTTACCGTGGGTATTTTATGAGTTTGTTGTATGATACTAAGATATTTCAAATCAATGTCGGATTGGGGAGGGTAGGGTCTCCCCGAGAATATGTACTGCAGTGGCTTCGGAACCCATCACATGGGAAGGGGGGGGGGATGCTGGCCATAGAGGTCTGGGGAGCATTGTAGGCTTCCTCAGCAGCCCCGGCAAACTACCTTATTTTTGACACTTAAGAATAGAAAACGGTGGTCAATAAGGGGCTTAAGAACAGCTTAAAGTCAAAGGTTATGCTAAATATTTCATAAAGTCATCATTTTATCTAAATTGGCATGTCAGCAAACTTTTTCTCTCAAACAACTCGTGTTGGTGCATAAAAAAATACATGGTTCTTAAGAATTAGTCAGGGAGCTTAGGGAATTTAGGGCTACTGAGCACAATTTGCCAAGTTTTTATTTTCACTTGGGAGTTGTTGTTTACATCCCAAGGAATAGTTTTCCACACGTTGCCACCTTGGTAATAAGCATTTGATGTATTACGCAAAATGATGGCAGTCAAAATGGAGCACAATTTTGCCATTTGGCCGATTATGCAAGAACCATTAGTGATACACAAAAACGATTGACATGAAAGTTTTGTGCAATAATGTAAATCTACAATGTCACACCCATACATTTTTTTTCATATCGCTTATGGTTTTCGAGAAAAATTGATTTTAGGCTAATTTAATGCTTACAGACGTCTCACTTTGTCAAATAATAACTTTCAATTGCTGCTGCATCGTTTCTAATTCAGATGAATGGCTCCAATTAGATTCATTAGAAAGGTGGGAATGTCTTCTTTGCAACAGGTGTAGTTGAAAGAGTCTACGACTGTGAGGAGCCGAGCTATACCCGTTTTACTAGGATCTGGTATTACAGTCAGCGTTGGATTTTTCGCTCATTTTCAACTTTCAACTGTTATTGTAACGTTTCTAGTTTAGGTAGACAACTTAAATGAGATTCATTCGAAAGGTGGGAGTGTCTTCTTTGCAACAAGGGTAGATGAAAGTGTCTATGACTGTTAGGAACCAAGCTACGGTCGTTTTCCTAGGAGCAGATATCACAGTCATCGTTGGATTTTCGCTCATTTTTAACTTTCAACTGCTATTGTGACGTGAATAATTTAAGTATATGCTTCAATTATATTCATTCGAAAGGTAGAACTGTCTTCTTTGCAATAAAGGTAGTTGAAAGGGTCTATATCTGTAAAGAAGCGTACTACGCACGTTTTACTAGGGGCTGATATCACAGTCACTGTTGGATTTTTCGCTCATTCTCAACTTTCAACTTCTATGTGACGTGTCTAATTTAGGTAGTCCCTTTCAACTACCCTTGTTGCAAAGAAGACTGTTCCACCTTTAGAATGAAATTAACTGGAGTCACCTACCTAAATTATACACGTCACAATAATAGTTGAAATTTGAAAATGAATGAAAAAATCAAATGGTAACTGTGATACTAGCCCCTAGTAAAACGGGCGTAGCTCGGTTCCTAACAAACGTAGACTTTTTCAACTACCATTGTTGCAAATAAGACAGCCCCACCTTTCGAATGAATCTAATTGGAGTCGTCTGCCTGAATTAGATACGTCACAATAGACGTTGAAGGTTGAAAATGAGCGGAAAATCCAACGCTGACTGTAATACCAGCCCCTAGTAAAACGGCCGTAGCTCGGTTCCTAACAATCGTAGACCCTTTCATCTACCCTTGTTGCCAAGAAAACATTCACACTTTTCTAATGAATCTAATTGGTGTTATCTACCTATATTAGATTAGTCACAATAGGAATTGAAAAGTTAAAATGAGCCAAAAATCCGACGAAGACCATGATAGGCTACTAGCCCTAGTAAAACGGCCGTAGGTCGGTTCCTAACAGTCGTTTACCCTTTCAACTACCTTTGGTGCAAAGAAGACATTCACACCTTCCGAATGAATCTTAATTGGAGCCATCCAATTGAATTATAAATTACGCAGCAGCACTTGAATGTTGTAAGTTGACAAAGCGAGACGTTTGTTAGCATTAAATTAGCCAAAAATGGCCGAAAATGGCCTAGATATGAAAAACATGTATGGGAGTGAAATTGTAGATTACTTTATTGCAAACAACTTCAACCTCAACCGTTTTCGTGTATCACTAATTGTTCTTGCATAATTGGCCAAATGGAAAAATTGGGCACCATTTTGGCCACCATCTTTAAGGCCTAATACATTAAATGCTTATTGCCAAGGTGGCAACACGTGAATAAATATTCCTTGGATGTAAAAAACAACTCCCAAGTGAAAATAAAAACTTGGCAAATTGTGCTCAGTAGCCATAAATTTCCTATAACTGCTCCCTGACTAATTCTTAAGAACTGTGTATTTTTTTATGCACCAACACGAGTTGTTTGAGAGAAAAAGTTTGCTTACATGCAAATTTGGATAAAATGATGACTTTATGAAAATTAATATTTTACATAACCTTTGACTTTAGGCTGTTCTTAAGCTCCTTATTGACCACTGTTTTCCATTCCTAAGTGTCAAAAATACGGTAGTTTGCCGGGGCTGCTGAGGAAGCCTACAAAGCTCTCCAGACCTCTATGGCCAGCATCCCCCCTCTTCCCATGTGAGGGGTCCCGAGGCCCCTGCAGTACATATTCTCGGGGAGACCCAACCCTCCCCAATCCGACATTGATTTGAAATACGTTAGAATCATACAACAAATTCATAAAATACCCACGGTAACACATCACTACAACCATTCAACACCATTTCTACTTTAAAACTAAAATAAATTAGTTCGTGGATAGATCTCACCCAACCCAATGAATGTTCCCTGCCTGAGAAGCTTATTTCTAGCCGTGTTGACACAACCGTCCTTTTGATTATTTTTTAAATTTATTAATTAAATATAGTGCTTTCAAATACATGTTTATTTATCGAACACGAGTACACGTAATCAGTTAATATATGAGCAATATTTATCACTGACGGAATTCATTTGGCTCTCCATCCTGTAATTACACTTTTACCAGAGAGGATTACTGGACTGTGGTGTGGTGTACCCCCTACTTATAGTATTCTGTATTCTGTATTGCTTTAATCTCAAATCTCATTTACCTCCTTTATCTCAAATCTTGTTTATCACTTTAATCTCAAAACTCGTTTACCTCCTTTATCTCAAATCTCGTTTAACCAATTTATTAAAAAAAAAAGGTTAATATCATTTATCTAATATCGTGATTCTCTCATTATGCATAAGATAGCCAACGGCGTTGAGTGAGTTCTGCCAACAATCAACGAGTGCTGTAGTCACGTTGGTTATCCAGCTTGTAGCAACCGCATATTGTTTGATGTGGCTGCAACAAACAACAAATCGTGCTGACGTTCTTTAATTCAGAAGCTTAAACACAAAGACAGCATTGTTATTGCTTGTTGGGTGAAAGGTTCTGTGCTCGTGTTTATTTATTGTAACTCGATTCCGAAGTGCCCCATTACCGTTCATACCACGGAAAAAGAACGACGAATAGCATCTTCAGACAACTTCTCTTAAATTTTTTTTGGGAAAACTTGTTTGCATGGGCTATTCGGCGTTGAATTTACGCGGTATGAACGGTGATGGGTTACTTGGGAATAGAGTAACAATCAAGAAATAAACGTAAAGAACTTTTGTTGGTTATTCGGCGTTGTGCAAAGACGTCGTTTTTGGAATCTTGAACAGTGAAGCGGTAAGACAATAAACATGTAATTACAGGACGGAGAGCCAAATGGATTCCGTCAGTGATAAATATTGCTCATATATTAACTGATTACCTGTACACGTGTTCAATAAATAAACATGTATTTGAAAGCAGTATATTTAATAAATAAATTTAAACAAATAATCAAACGGACGGTTGTGTCAACAACTCAACATGACCAGCAATAAGCTTCTCAGGGAGGCAACATTCATTGGGTAGGGTGAGCGCTATCTACAAACTAATTTATTTTAGTTTTCATGTAGAACTGGTGTTGAATGGTTGTAGTGTTGTGTTACCGTGGGTATTTTATGAATTTGTTGTATGATTCGAACGTATTTCAAATCAATGTCGGATTGGGGCGGGTCGGCTCTCCATGAGAATATGTACTGCAGGGGCCTCGGGACCCCTCACACGGGAAGGGTAGGGGGATGCTGGTCGTAGAGATCTGGGGAGCATTGTAGGCTTCCTCAGTAGCCCCGGCAAACTACCTTATTTTTGACACTTAAGAATGAAAAACAGTAGTCAATAAAGGGCTTAAGAACAGCTTAAAGTCAAAGGTTATACTAAATATTTCATAAAGTCATCATTTTATCCAAATTTGCATGTCGGCAAACTTTTTCTCTCAAACAACTCGTGTTGGTGCATTAAAAAATACACGGTTTTTAAGAATTAGTCAGGGAGCAGTTGTAGGAAACTTATGGCTACTGAGCACAATTTGCCAACTTTTATTTTTCACTTTGGAGTTGTTGTTTACATCCAAGGAATTTTTTTTCACGTGTTGCCAACTTGGCAATAAGCATTTAATGTATTTGGCATTAAAGATGGTGGTCAAAATGGGGCCCAATTTTTCCATTTGGCCAATTATGCAAGGAACATTAGTGATACACAAAAACGGTTGAGATTGAAGTTGTTTGCAATAAAGTAATCTACAATGTCACTCGCATACATTTTTTCACATCTAGGCCATTTTCGGCCATTTTCGGCTAATTTAATGCTAACAGACGTCTCACTTTGTCAACTTACAACATTCAACTGCTGCTGCAGTTTATAATTCAGTTGGATGGCTCCAATTAAAATTCATTCGAAAGGTGTGAATTTTTTTTGCAACAAAGGTAGTTGAAAGGGTAAACGAACGTTAGGAACCGACCTACGGCCGTTTTACTTGAGCTAGTAGCTTATCAAGGTTTCCGTCGGATTTTTTTGCTCATTTTTAACTTTTCGACTCCTATTGTGACGAGTCTAATATACATAGATAACACCAAGTAGATTGATTAGTTTTCTTTACAACAAGGGTAGATGAAAGGGTCTACGACTGTTAGGAACCAAGCTACGGCCGTTTTACTAGGGGATGGTATTACAGTCAGCGTTGGATTTTCCACTCATTTTCAACTTTCAACGTCTATTGTGACGTATCTAATTCAGACAGACGACTCCAATTAAATTCATTCGAAAGGTGGGGCTGTCTTATTTGCAACAATGGTAGTTGAAAAAGTCTACGTCTGTTAGGAACCGAGCTACGCCCGTTCTACTAGGGGCTAGTATCACAGTTACCGTTGGATTTTTCACTCATTTTCTAATTTCAACTGTTATTGTGACGTGTATAAGTTAGGTAGATGACTCCAGTTAAATTCATTCGAAAGGTAGAACTGTCGTCTTTGCAACAAGGGTAGTTGAAAGAGACTACCTAAGTTAGACACGTCACATAGAAGTTGAAAGTTGAAAATGAGCGAAAAATCCAACGGTGACTGTTATATCAGCCCATAGTAAAACGGGCGTAGTACGGTTCGTTACAGTTGTAGACCCTTTCAACTACCGTTATTGCAAAGAAGACAGTTCTACCTTTCGAATGAATCTAATTGAAGCATCTACCTAAATTATTCACGTCACAATAGCAGTTGAAAGTTAAAAATGAGCGAAAAATCCAACGATGACTGTGATATCAGCACCAAGAAAAACGACCGTAGCTCGGTACCTAACAGTCATAGACCCTTTCATCTACCCTTGTTGCAAAGAAGACAGTCCCACCTTTCAAATGAATCTAATTTAAGTTATCTACCTAAACTAGAAACGTCACAATAACAGTTGAAAGTTGAAAATGAGCGAAAAATCCAACCGTGACTGTAATACCAGACCCTAGTAAAATGGGTGTAGCTCGGCTCCTTACAGTCGTAGACCCTTTCAACACTTGTTGCAAAGAAGACATTCCCACCTTTCGAATGAATCTAATTGTAGCCATCCACCTGAATTCGAAACGACGCAGCAGGAGTTGAAAGTAGTAAGTTGACAAAGTGAGACGTCTGTAAGCATTAAATTAGCCAAGAAATCGGCCTAAAATCCATTTTTCTCGAAAACCAAAGCAATATGAAAAAAAATGTATGGGCGTGACATTGAAGATTTACATTATTGAAACAAACTTTCATCTCCATCGTTTTTGTGTATCACTAATGGTTCTTGCATAATCGGCCAAATAGCAAAATTGTGCGCCATTTTGGCCGCTATCATTTTGCCTAATACATTAAATGCTTATTGCCAAGGTGTAAATATTTAGCATAACCTTTGACTTTAAGCTGTTCTTAAGCCCCTTATTGACAACTTTTTTATATTCTTAAGTGTCATTCCTCTTTTTACACGTGTTAAGGATTCTTTTGGTGAAAGAATTTTTCGTGTACTCAAATTTATGTAAGTCGGTGACTTTTAATCAATATTAATCGATTCTTAATCATTTTATTGACATGAAAGTTGCATTCTTAAGCACTGTGTATTGTTTTTATACACCAAGACGAGTTGTTTGGGAGAAAAAGTTGCCGACAGGAAAAATTAGATAAAATGATGACCTTTTGAAATATTCATATAACCTTTAAGCTGTTCTTAAGCCCCTTATTGACCACTTTTTTTCATTCTTAAGTGTCTATCCTCTTTCTACACATTTTAAGGAAATCTTTGGTGAAAGAATTTTTCAGGTACTCAAATTTAGGTGTGTTGGTGACTTTTAATCGATATTAATCGATTCTTAATCATTTTATTGACTTAAAAGTTGCATTCTTAAGCACCGTGTATTTTATATGTACCAAGACGAGTTGTTTGGGAGAAAAAGTTTGCTGATAGGCAAATTTGGATAAAATGATGACTTTTTTTAATATTCAGTATAACCTTTGACTTTAAGCTGTTCTTAAGCCCCTTATTGACCACTTTTTTCCTTTCTTAAGTGTCTATCCTCTTTCTACACATATTAAGGAATTCTTTGGCGAAAGAATTTTTCGGGTTCTCAAATTTAGGTAAGTTGGTGACTTTTAATCGATATTAATAGATTCTTAATCGTTTTATTGACTTGAAAGTTGCATTCTTAAGCACAGTGTAATTTTTTATACACCAAGATGAGTTATTTGGGAGAAAAAATTTGCCGACACGCGAATTTAGTCAAAACGGTGACTTTTCTGAATATTTAAGATGACCTTTGACCCAACAGGACTGGTTGCGTAGCTTAAGAATTGTATATTTGTTCTTAGTTGGGTACTGCTTACACATCAAGGTAACTCAAACCTTTCCGACTCAAATTTAGGATAAAACTGGTACTAGCATATTTTGAAGAAACTGGCAAGAACCTGAAACATTTTCGTGCTACTTAGAGATTCAATTTTTATACAAATTCATTTCAACTAATATTTTTTTGGAATATGGGCCTCCTGTAGTGGGAGCCTCCCGAAAATCCTCAGGTTACCGAGCGACCCAAACCGATACTGTTTTAAATGCAAATAAATTAACGTAAAATTAACAAATAAATACACACTGTAGTTGAAAGCTCTATATTTAACAAATAAATTTAAAAGTAATCAAAATATGACTGACGGTTGTGCCAGCACAGCTAGCATTAGGCTTCTCTGGGAGGCAACTTTCAACGGGTAGGGTGAGATCTATCCACCAACTGATTTGTTTTGTTTTCAGCATAATTTACTAGCGGATCGTTAACATGTCGTTCGAGTCGTGGCTGCATTGCTGGCTGTGATTGACGGAAAATTTTATGATTTATGGTTATTTTAAGTGTTTGTCGTGTTACGTTAATGCATTCCAAATCAAATAAATTAACGTTAAATCGGTAGGAATAACAAAGAAATATTACTCATAAATTGGTTTGGTTATATTACTTATTAGCATACAAAGTGATAAAAATTAGCATACAAAGTGATAAAAATTAGCATGAATAAGCATACAATTTGCTTGTGTCATTGCATTCTAGCTTGATTCCGAAATACCCCTTCAGACAAAAAAGAAATTCTTCTTTCGACAAACTTTCCTTTGGTTCATTGTTGGGAGAACCCACTCTCGACAATGGATTTGTAACAGTGGTTCATTGTTCGGAATTTAACCCGAGAACCATATGCGTGTGGTATAAAGGTAATTAATTTACCTGAGATTTTTCCTCGGAAAAAAATAACACCTGTTAGTAATAAAAAACAATTAAGCATTTAAAATATGGATGGAAACCTTAAAAAACCTAATGCTTTCAAGGGACAGATACAAGAGCAAAGCTGTAAACCATCATCATACACTAACACATGTAAGAGACGCTTCATTTTGTTTTTGTGATGTTGGATATATGAGACGCTGATGGCTTACACGTCTTTTTTGGAACTTGATTTACCTAATCAAGCTCCTATACGCTAGCAAGTGAGGTTGGCATGGTATGAATCCTCCTCATCACCGAAGACCACTTTTCCTAGGTAAATTGGGCAGCGCAAGCGACGACTCTGACGTCATGTTTCGTGATCTCTGAAATCAACATGGCTATCGTTGTCAATTCGACGAATCGACGCAACTCTGGACTACCTGGACTAACAAACTAGTGAATACTTATTATGAAACGTAAGTGGGACTGCTCCGAGCGTAAAAATTGTATTCGAGTGTATTATGCTACAATTGGCAATGTGGAATTTACGTTAGGCTCGCTAGATAGCTACTAGAAGAAACGATCGCAGTCCTATGAGCAAGGCCAGCTGAGATAGTAGCTGCTGCCTGGATCAACTCTTATCTTAGCCGGCCTTGCCTATTCGCGACCTCCCGGTGTAGACCCGTGCACCACCACGCCACGCCGCCGATGATTTTCCCAATATTCCGCACGCCGTTGCTGCTAAAAATTAATTTCAGCAAGCCGCTGCTGCCCGCCATCGTTAATTTTTCGGCGTGGCACGCCACTAGGTAGTTTTGCATTTTAATTCAAAATTTCATTTTTAACTTTTAACGAGTCTTTCACGATCTGAGGTATCTTAAAAACAAAAAATGGTAAGAAAGATGAAAATCCTTGAAATGGCAAAACGAAACTCAAAACAAACAAATGTGCTGAAGTACTTACTCATCATAGTGTGCTAGTTATTTTTCACATTCGTGCAATGATATTGAAGGTGTTAATGTTTTACACTTTCAATAATCTCCTGCTACAGGTCAGCCCTCAGTCGGTTTGCATGCATAGCATTCCCATCAAAGACCATAGCCATAAGTTAAATTTATTTCTAATAACAATAAAAATTCCTAAACATTGTGATCATTCTGACTACTAAATAGACTTAAATCGCTGGAAATAATATTAAGAAAAATTGAAAATAAGCCAACAGCGAAAATAATACACTAGAAATAACGTAGTTCAGTAAGCCACCTTTATGCACTTATGTTTCGTCGGATGGCATGACCTAGATTCGAACCGGCTACCCAGTTCGCCCCCAGATCACTTGCATAGCGCATTAATCGCTATGGCCACATCCTCCACTGGAATAAAGATAACTCACTGAACCCGTTATTAAGGGCACAACCGTGACTAGGGCTCCATTTGACTGAAATTCACTCGGCCATAGAAATGGATAGGGAAGACAAATCATACACTCACAAGGCTCAACAAAGGAGAAATAAATAGACTTAAATCGCTGGAAATAATATTAAGGAAAATTTAAAATAAGCCAACAGCGAAAATCATACACTAGAAATAACGTAGTTCAGTAAGCCACCTTTATGCACTTACGTTTCGTCGGAGTGGCATGACCCGGATTTGAACCGGCTACCCAGTTCGCCCCCTAATCACTTGCATAGCGCCTTAATCGCTATGGCCACATCCTCCACTGGCATAAAGATAACTCACTGAACCCGTTATTAAGGGCACAACCGTGACCAGGGCTCCATTCGACCTAAATTCACTCGGCCATAGAAATGGAAAGGGAAGCCAAATCATACACTCACAAGGCTCAGTAAAGGAGAAATAAATAGACTTAACCGCTGGAAATAATATTAAGGAAAATTGAAAATAAGCCAACAGCGAAAATCATAAACTAAAAATATGATTTGTCTTCCCTATCCATTTCTATGGCCGAGTGAATTTCGGTCGAATGGAGCCCTGGTCACGGTTGTGCCCTTAATAACGGGTGTGAGTTATCTTTATGCCAGTGGAGGATGTGGCCATAGTGTTTGAGGCGTTATGCAAGTGATCTGGGGGCGAACTGGGTAGCCGGTTCGAATCCGGGTCATGCTACTCCGACGAAACGTAATTGTATAAAGGTGGCTTACTGAACTACGTTATATCTAGTGTATGATTTTCGCTGTTGGCTTATTTTCAATTTTCCTTAATATCATTCTGACTACCACAGGGCATCGTCACAAAATATGTGCAGAACAGTTTTTTTGTGTGGTTGATGTAGTTGTTTTATTTTTTGCCCTTCCAAGTAAAACTAGGGTGCCGGTAACAGAAACTGCATACTGTTATTTAAAC
>JAHWFP010119047.1:9750-55291 GCA_023313725.1 Lithobius niger | reverse complement strand
TGATCAAGGCAGGAATAAACTGCTGAAAATTTTACTGTTTCCTGGATATCTACCGTGGTTCTTTCACTGCCAGTCAGGGGCTGACTTTTATTTCTTGTCTTCACGACCACGAAGCCAAATTTCACCGTCTTATAAAATCTGTAATTTTGATGCTTTTGGAAATGTGCTTCTGTTTGTATAGGGAATCATGATGAATTTACGCAGTTAGTGAAGATGATTTTAAACAATAATGATGTATTATCAGCTTGTGTGTCTGAAACGGTTTTAAGAGGGCCGATCGCTCCTCCCCCCTTCCCCTGGATCTACGCGTGATCCCAAAGGAGTAAATTTAACTCGCAATAGTGCTTAGCTACCTTAAACAGTCTCTTTCTGGACCGTGAGGTAGCATTCACAAACGGTCAACTGGGAAATCGATTGTCAACTGATGTTTCTTTGAATGTTCAAGGATTTTATCCTCACAGGACCTTTGATGAAATTCAAGATTTCCAATTGGAAATTCCTACTTCAAAATTTTATTGAGATAATCAGGTTTTCAATCTGATGCTAAGCTATTTCTAAAAATGATGGGAAGGGCTTCGAACACTAGATGAACAACACAAAGCCATTTCTGACCTTTCGCTCGACCGAGTAATTATGTTGTACTGATCTCAGTTATATGCCAAGTATTCCTAGTGAGCGTTGTTTGTCTTTAATGATATTCAATTAGAGGCACAGAAAGTGCGAAAACGGGAGCATTTGGAAAACAAATGAAATAAATAATGTATATTAATACTTTAAATTTCACGTAATGGTCTTGGAAGGTGTAAATGTCCCTTTTGCCCCTTCTGGGTGTGCTATCCATTGTGATAACCAAAATGGGTGAAGTAAATCACTGGGATACTCACTGTGACATTGATGAGGCGACCTATTTCTGGGTTAATGGAGAAGTCCACATATAATGGTTCGATATCTTCTTCATCTGGAATTCTCAATGACTCTAGTCCTTCCTTTGCTTCATCGACTAGTGGTTGAATATGTTGTATTCTTTCTTCTTTAGATTGGAGTGTTGCAACTGAAATTGGAAGTGCCACCCACTCGTCAGCTATTGAGTTAGTAAACAGAAAATGAGTCCTAGAGTACAAAACGATTAGGTTCTTAGAGCATATAATGACCGCGCGAGGGTGAAGGCATCGTGGAAGTACCGTGCCTAATTCAATATCAGTAGTGATTTAAGTACGACCCTAAGCCAACGGAGCAACCAATCAGAAACAAGAGCCAGGTCTCGTGACCTAGTCCCAGCCAATCATAGGCGACCTACAGACTGGAAATCACCCATGACACTTAAAGTGACGTGACAGACAGGAAATCAGTCATGACACTGGAAGTGACGCCACAAACCGTAAATCGGACATGGCAGCTGTAATGACGTCACGTCGTCAAAAGTTCACAAATTGACTTCACTTCCTATGAGAAAAGGTGTTTATAAAAGTAATGAACAACTCAGGTTAAATCAATGTAGAAGTTAGTATATTGAAAAGCTATCATGGATAGATGTCATAGATAGGACCATTTAAAACAATTTTCTTACGATGTAACTTAAACATAGTGCGATCAGGTGCTAAAATATCGAAATATTAGACTGTAGGCTGTTTCACAACTTTTAGAAAACTTTCGATATTCGTCAGTTGTTAGTTTGATATTCACATGCTTCCTAATGTCCATACCTTACCGAAAATAACTTTATTCGTATTTTTGTAGGTAGTACATTCAAAGTCTGTTGTAGCAGCGACACATTTAGCTGTGTTGTAATCGATATAACGCTTCAACGAGGATTTTTGAGTGAACCTAATGCCTTTGTGGAGTCTAGTGACTACCAACCTTTTCTGAATGTAGTAGATAATGTTTTTGTAGTAAGAATCTCTCACTTTTCATGAGATGTGGTACCAATCTCCCGGAACAGCATGGTCACTATGTTGGAAACTTAGTTAAATGGGGAAAGCATTTCAGCAGTGATGGTCATATTTTCAGGTGCTAAAGGACAATCGGAATGGCTATCATGTAACGATTCAGGTTAATTTAAATCCGTACCACAAGTATGTAACTGATGTAAAAACCAACAGGTAATGACAATAAAGTCGGTAATAAATTTGTAAGTTCATTAGCACTCAACCAACAGAAATCAGAATAAGGTAAAGGCATAGCCAAACAAAACTCATAGAGATTATTTTTATCCAAACAGATAATATAATTCTTCTCTACACTAGGGTCGTAATCCGGTAACAAGGGGCTGTTTAGCATACCGTTTCGAAATAAGTGAAACATCACCAATAATTGAACTGTTAAACATTAGCTACATGTAAGGGGATGTGTTTGGGGTCCAGGCCTCGGCTTGTACCCACGGGTAAAACATGACACCCATCCTTCAAAGACAGCGTATCGTCCAAGGCCGAAGACCGAGAATGTGCTGCCTCTGAGGACGTAATAACTGTACAAAAATTACATATCGCGACCCATTCTTGCAAAAGTATGGCTATAAGTGTTTTATTATCATCTACGTCAGTTTTTATGGAGGTAAATGAACGAATTCAACGTATACATTTTATAGGCGGATTTGATCATTTTAATCCAGTCTTGAACCAACAATGGAGCAGTGCATTGTTTGGCATTGTTGCATGCTGGTTTGCTTCCTCGTCCTTGATGCTGCAACAATGCCACCATAGCCGTGTTACATTTGAGTTATTGTTTCATGTCTAAAGTCGAACAGTAAGGCACGTGTTCCGTAATTGTTGTAGTTGTTGGATGGAGAGAGATTGTCTGTTCTCCTGTCGAGCCAGTGTAGCAATTTAATAGCTATTTTTTAAAACTTTTTTTACTTGAGCCATGCATTATGTTGAGGAAGATAAACAGTCGTACAATCATTAAAATAAAGTAGACATGTGATTTATAGCTGGGGTCCTAAAAGGGAACGTAAAATTCCCCTCATCCTCCCCCTGCTCCACAGAAAAATATTTATTTATGTTAATGAAAACGTATCGAATTTTAACCTTTGCAATTTAGACTCATTTATGAACAAACACCCTTCATAGTATCCGAGAGTGCAGTGAAGATCAGTGTACGACCATTTAGATGCAAAAATTTTCCTAGATTCTACGACGGCAGTTTGTTCATATTTTTTAATGCAGTTTCATTTCTGTTCATTGCATGCTTTTGTTAATTAGCTGTATCGCTTTGTGAATTTTGCAGGATGCTAGGGCAAGAGTTTGTTCATATTTTTTCAATACAATTTCATTTCTGTTCATTGCGCGCATTTGTGATTCGTAGTAACGCTTTGTGAATAGCCGGTTACTATGATGGGTGTTTGTTTGGGAGTGCAGTGAAGACCAGTGTGTTACAATTTAGACGCAAAATTTCTCCGGATGTTAGTACGGATGTTGTTTTTTACATTTTTTCAATGCAGTTTCATTTCTGTCCATTGCGAGCATTCGTTAATTTGCTGTAACGCTTTGTGAATATCCCTGGTTGCTACGTGGGCGTTTGTAAATATTTTCTCAATACAGTTTCACTTCGTTCATTGCACGCATTTTTTATTCGTAGTAAGTTTTGTAATATCCGGGTGCTACGATGGGTGTTTGTTTATATTTTCTCAATGCAGTATCATTTCTATAGCAACCAACATTCAGCCATCCTTACAGATACAAGAACATCGTCCTTTCCAAAAGTGAGTATAGAAGAACATCATCCTTTCCAAAAGTGAGCACTTTTCACGTATCGCTAGTGGTATTGTTGCAATAAGTATACATTTTCAACTTATCGCTTGTGGTATTGTTCAAAAGTATACATTTTCCATTATCGCTCACGGTAGTCATTGTTTTAACTGTCCATTTTTCACTTATCGCTCGTGGTAGTCATTGTTTTAAGTGTCCACTTTCAACTTATCATGCGCAGACTATTACCATTGTTGAAACTCTCCAGTTAAGTTACGTATATGGAGACCTTGCTACTATGAAAACGACAGAAGTATGTTAATAAGACTATGATCTCTAATATCAATAGGTGTAAATTTCTTTTCACAAATATGACAATGTGCGGCATATAACATGATTCTAATACATCGTCAGTGATTGTCATGGGAGCGAGATTATGCTTGAATTCGTCAACATAAATCCAATGTAACAAAAGGTGATCAAACAAGTCGGTTACACAATCTGAATCTCGATGGAATCGTTTTGTATGAACCTTACCATCATACCCGACGAGTATTATTACTTATTATTTATTACTTTAGTACTTTATTCCTGTCACTGCCAGGAATTAGAAGATCCTTACCATGAATTTGTTTGAAGTTGATGCAGCTAATGCTCCTTGGTATTTTATTTATGATAATCCAACCTTTGATGACAAAGTTTCCACTTTGAATAACATTATTACATAGTTGACGGATGTTCATGTGCCGTATGTAATTTTTAAACCTAAAAAGCCAGCTTCTCCTTGGATTAACAATGATATTCGAGTTGTCATGAAAAAGCGTGATAGAGAAAAATAGTTATTTAATAAAACGAAGAATTCTGTTCATTGGGGAAAATACAAAGTTTTAAGGAATGCAGTCAAAAAGACTGTTAGACTCGCTAAGGTCAAAACATTGATGACCGAATTAACAATGAGAAGAACAGTAAATTGGTGTGGAATCATCTCAGGCAGCTGCTGGTTCATGG
Organism: Lithobius niger; assembly: GCA_023313725.1. Classification (NCBI taxonomy): domain Eukaryota; kingdom Metazoa; phylum Arthropoda; class Chilopoda; order Lithobiomorpha; family Lithobiidae; genus Lithobius; species Lithobius niger. The sequence goes on along the minus strand of JAHWFP010119047.1, from coordinate 50,600 downwards.
AAAGGCTTTCGGTTTTCAGGTTAGATTTTCTTAATTAGATTTGCTTAATTAATTTTAAGGTCAAATTTGCTTAATAATTAGATATCTTTTTGTCTTAATATTAAACCGAATACAAACATTCACTCTTGGCACTATAACTGAGAATGAAGTCGTTAATATTATTGGCCGCATCACCACTAATGCTAATTGTTTCGACAACATCAATATTAAAATAATTAGGTTATTTCTACCATTTGTTGTCCCATCAATTCCCCACATAATTAATTACTCTTAGTTTTTTGCAGTGTGCCGACAATCTGGAAATTAGCAGTTATTAAGCCTATTTAAAAAAAAAATGGTAGATCTAAGGATGTTACAAACTTTCGCCACATTAGCATTTTGCCTTGTTTGTCTAAAGTTCGTGAACGTGCTGTGGCCAATCAGCTTAAAAGCTACCTTGATGAATCCAATATTCTTACTTCAAAACAATCTGGCTTTCGTTTTAGACACAACACGACTGCAGCTCTTGTTAAAATTTCTGATGATATTCTTAAAACAATGGATGACTCTAAATTTACTTCGCTTGGCTTTTGGTTTTTGCTAAAGCCTTCGATAAAGTTAATCATGCTCTTCTGTTAGCTAAGCTCCACGCTATTGGCGTTGATGCACTTGCTGTAAAGTGATTTACATGTTACCTTATTGGTTGCAAACAATGCGTTTGTGTATGCAATAATACCTCATCATTTGTGGATGTTGCATCTGGAGTTCTACAAGGATCTATCCTTGGGCCAATTCTTTTTTCTATTTTCATAAATGATCTCTCAGACTGCATCAACAAATGTGATCAGCATATGTTCGCCGATGATGTACTGACCGGAAAAAAGTTTTATCTTGAATATGCTGCCGGTACACTTGCCAAACTTAATGAAGACCTTGGTAACGTTACCCACTGGTCAAGTGCAAACGGTCTTTCACTCAATGAAAACAAATGTCAACATATTATTTTTGCCTCGCCCTAGTTACTTCAAGCTTGTACGCTAAACGAGCTTTATCCCCACAACTCTGTTGCAATTAACAATGTTAAATTGAGAACATTACATCATGTAAAAACCTTAAGTTATCTTTGACAAGCATTTGTCCTGGGAGGATCACATTATCACGTAATGCCATTCTGCGTTACAAAGGCTTAGATATCTTGCAAGATTCAAGCATTTTCTTAACATTAAAACTAAACGTAATCTGGCGGCAGCATTTTTAATATTTAAAAATATCAGTGTCAGAGAAAACCTAAAAAAGCTTAAATGGATTTCCATGGAAAACAGAAGATCTTTTCATTAACTTGTGAAGGTTAATGAAGACGCTTAAATTTAAAGAACCATCCTATTTATTTGTTTGAACTTTTTAACTCTATCCTACCAGACTCAGCTACAGTTGCAGTTTCACACCACCCTGTTGTCGAACTAATAAATACCAATCTTCTTTTTTTCACTCAAAGTATAAAGTTATGGAACGATCTACCCACAGAAGACGCCCCTTCTGTTTAAGCATTTAAAAACTGTATTTATCAATGTTTCTTTAATTCCTAGTGTGGGCGAACCCTCCCTATCCCCCTTCCCCGCTCTCTTTTATGCACTCTATTTTTTATTTTTATTTTTGTATTTATTTGTGTATTTTTTAAAGTATTAGCCTTACATAATTGTATTCTGCTTTTTGCATTCTTTTTTGTTTTTTTGTTTGTCTGTGGTTTTATTTTGTTCTGGATTAGGTGTAAGATTGGGCTTTCATGCCTAAACCTCGCCCTTTGTAAACTCTGGCGATGCCGTTTTCCTATTTACTCTTTAGTGTGTTTTGTTTGTTTGTAATAAAGTTTTTTATTATTATTATTAATATTATTTTTATTATTACAGTAGTGGTAAAATACAATATTCGGTAATCTCCCCCCCCACTTCTGGTCACGTGACCAAAGTCAGGGTAATAATCCAACTTCCGGTCACATGATGAAAAGTGGAGCTAATGACGTCACTTCCGGTTTTCGTTAATCTTGAGAGGGTGGAAAAGTGTATTTTAATAATTTTTCCCTTTTTAGGTCGTATACAAACATACATACCGCCACTTCCGGTCACGTGATAAAAGTGGGAGGGGGTAATGACGCCACTTCCAGTCACTTGATAAAAATAGGGGTAATGATGTCACTTTCAGTTTTTCATCAATCTGGAGGAGGGTGGAAAAGTGCCTTTTGCTACCTTTTTTCGTTTTTAGGTCATACACACACAAACACTTCCGGTCACGTGATAAAAGTGGAGCTAACGACGTCGCTTCCAGTCACGTGATCAGAGTGGGGCTAATGACGTGGCGACATATAGTGTAAATGCTTCATTATATCCACCCAGTTTCAGGAAGGTTCACATCATGGGCGTGTTGATAGTTATGGGAATTCGTCTGTCCTTTCACATTTCACATTTTTTCTTTCCGATTATATTCCTTTTAAATAAGACCACAATATGGATCTTTTTCCATTCTTCCCACTGGCAAAGACTCTGATATGAGAGTTAATCTAAACACACCGATTCATTTGGGCTCTGCAAAAGTTACGAATTGGCTCTGCTTACTTTATACTTTTATAACAGCATACACAACATTATTTAAAAACATAACACAACAAATGGCGTTTTATTGTGTTTTATGTAACACAATAAAATAAAATTAAGTACACAACCGATGCTGATGCCTCCTGCAGAAAGTGCCAGTAACTTCAGGTGCTTAGAAATACAGGAATTAATAAATTTCTCAAATCAGCAATAGATGCAAATGGTCACATCAAGGAAGCTATTACAATTCTTCCGAATCTAAACACTTTAGGAACCGACTTGATAATTACCGATTCGAATCACATAATATCCTTTACGGGTGACAAGAGTTTGGCTCCATTCTTAGGTTCGACTCGGGCAACTATGTGAGAAGTCAATAAAGTCAAAACACTGTCGACATTGTGAGTATCCACACATTATTTTCGTACACGTTGGTTTCATAGGAAATTCTTACCTAAACAGCGACACTCAGCCCACTTTATATTCCTTTTATCCCAATTCCCCTCCTTGTTTCAAAATCATAGAGTCGCCTCATAATTTAATTTATCTCGTAGTTACTACTAACTTAATTAGAAATATAAGAGTTTGGCTGACATCTCAGACCAACGAGCCGTCGGATTTAAACAGAGAAACTCTTACGGTGAGACTTCATTTGAGACCTAAAAATTTAAAAAAGGATAAAATGATCGTACTTGGAAAAAGGGAAAGGGCACTTTCTCAACTCTAATAATAAAAAAAAAACGGTTTGATTTCTAAAAACAAAGCTTCTATCAAATTTATAACACCCAGAAAATGAGCATAGTAGTAGATTCTTTAAAATCAACGAACCTTTGGTGTACGATTCCTACTTCGAATCTTAGACCCATCACGAATACAACCCTGTTATTGGTACCTATCTCAACAACGTTAATTCAGAAATTCGCATAAACGTCGAAATCAAGATTTATTTCAACACTATACCAACAGTTACCGCCTCATTAAAACAAAGTTGCTGAAGAATGATGACTCAGCTTACGCCGACGCTGACGTAGCAGCACTGATTAATAATGCTCCCATATTGCTGTTTTCTAATATCAATACCATCTATGTGATAAATAAGTCGATGAGTTAAATTATCCAGGGTTCAGCATTCTAATGAATGGACTGCTTACTTACGGCTCAGCGGAGCGACCGGCTTTGCTCGGTCAATGCTGGGTGCTGGATAATGTGGCTTCCATCAATGCTGAACTAACCAACAATGTCGGGTTCAAACAGGGACACACATCGGTCATAGTTGAAACAACACCCAAGGGAAGCTTTACCTTCGCCATCCTATTGAAACAAGCAAGTGAAAGGTTCTGGCTTAAAGAAAAAAAAAACTAAGTTAAAAACGAAGCAAAAAACATTGCCCCGTGGCAAAGGTCTTTACTTAAGGCCACCCATGGGTAAATTAACTTGATAAACCTTTAACGAACTTTGATTTAAACGGATTAGCTAAAGTAATGAAAATTCCGTAACTTAGAAGTACTTTTAGTAAAGACACGCTTGTTTTAACCCGTAGCTGCCTAGATACGAACGTACGCCTTCAACGTATAACTGGCGAAAAACTAAGTCCCAGCGCGAGCTTTGTGAGAGGGCCCAGGGGACCCCGAGCAAAGCGGGCAGTCACAGCCCAGTGGTTAGCGTCGTCGGCTCCAAACCAAGAGAATGCCGGTTCGAATCCGAGAACTGACCCAAGTACCATATGGACTCTAAAAGAAGGGTCTGAAAGTTTTTTCAGGCGGTTACGGGTTATTGGTTGCAATCAAGTATTTTCTCAACCCTCAGCTAACCCATAGCCTCCTAGATACAAACGTACGCCTGCAACGTATAATCGGCGTAAAACTAAGTCGCAGCGTGAGCTTTGTGAGGGGTCCCCGGGGACCCTGAGCAAAGCGGGCAGTCACAGCCCAGTGGTCAGCGTCGTCGGCTCCAAGCCAAGAGAATGCCGGTTCGAATCTGAGAACCGACCCACAAAAAAAGGGTCTGAAAATTTTTCAGGAGGTTATGGGTTAAGACTTAGGTCTACTGGTGAAAACGGAATCATAAACTTGGAAGATTTCCACAATGGAGATGGAAGTCACTGGGTCGCCTATTCAACAATTTCAGGTGAACCCTGTTATTTTGATAGTTTCGGCAACATGGTCCTTCTTGGTCCACGGTTAACTACTTGGGACCGGGAATTAGTGTGAAACAGTTTTCATGCACAAATTTCTTTGTAGCCGCGTCACTCGGTAAAATATGTTCGCTTAGATTTCGAATCGGTTTATTTTTGGCATTAAAGTATTCTTTCCGCTCGTCTTGTAACAAGCAATTGCTGTGACCCAGACCTTAGTAGCAGCATCACTCCGTAAAGTAGATTCGCTCAGATTTATATTCGGCTTGTCTATTGCATTGAAGTATGCTTTCTGGTCGTCGTGTAATAAACAATTCATGTCAACGTACACTTTTGGTGCCACATCAGCAGCGTGCCGGGGGAAAGGTATGTCCTTAATTTGCTTCTTCTTCGCATAAAAATTCCGGTCAGCCTCATCTACGTACAATGCATTTTTGTGGATGCTTGAAATGGCGGAAGCTAATTCTTCAGCTAGAAGAGTAATGAAAAGAGGCAAGTCGGGTTAAAGTTTCTGAACGTCCGTAGCCAGAGTCCCGATCAGAGAATAATTTACTGCATCTTCAAGTTCGATAGCAGCTCCTACTTTAGTTAAAAGCTTGCTCTGCATGTCGGATGTTTTCGGTGTTCGCTGACCGACTCCGATCACTTAACCCCCCTTCCTTTCTCGTTCTTTTCAATGCTTGTTCAAACTTGTTAACTGACATCCTTTTTTAAATAAGAGAAATTTCAAAACGTGCCGAGCCATCGATGAGGTTTATTTGAAAAATTTCTAATATATAATAAAAGAAAGAACCTCGAAATAAATAATAACTTCAAAATGTCTCAACCATCATGGCAAGCACATTGTTCTAATCTGTTGCAAAAAAATAACTTGCTGAAAGTTGAGAAGGAGAAAGGTATAAAGATTAACAACGGTGTAACGTTTTTCTTGTCTCCTTCTATTCAGTTTCAAGATTTAAAGGGTTCGGGGACTCGCATTTCGGACGAAAATCTAAGTTTAGAGGTTGGATTTTGCCAAGCGATCTGGAAACTCAACAGCTGTTGAAAAATCTTAAACGGTGTATCTGTAAAAAACTAGTGATCGAATTAGATGAGCAAAACCCCGTATCCATGACTAAGATCAATTATCGATTCTATGCGTACGGCTTCCTCCTGTTACCCCTTTTGTGAAAAGGTGAACGAAGGAGACAAACCGCTTTGTCTTCGAACTTGGGTGTACGAGAATATTCACAAAACTAAAGGAAAACTTGACAAAAATGTCATCGACAAACCCTGGTTTAACTTGCCATCTCACAATGCTTTAAACCTGATGGAAGTCATGGGGAAAATAATTGCGTTGTACCTCACTGATGATTCTCCCAGTACCATGAAGTTGTCTCACAACATAGTCTTTGGAGCAGCACGTTCACATGTTTCCAACGACAAATTTACCGAGGAAGACTTTATGGGTTTGGTATCTCCATAAACATTAATAAAAAGGTTATAAAAAACGTAATGGAAATTACACAAGCGGCTACAGTAACTGCCTAGTCACACTGGTCTTCTGTACAGTTCCTACACTTCCAAAGTTGAGACGCAAACCTCTATCACGCACAACAACAGATATCTCTATTATACTAATCTAAAAGCAGTAACCATCATATTTGCATGTCAGCTTTTAGGCCTAATTTTAACCAGCAGTTTTAATTTCGTAAGTTGCAGTTAACAGAGATTTGGATTGTATAGTAAGCATATTCTTTTTTGCGACACGATGCTCCTTCGGGCACTCAGTTACAGTGTTAACAACGTAACACGCAATGTAATCTATATAGATCAGTGGTAGTAGGGAAGTAACAAGAGAGACTGTTGATGAAACCAACAGCGACTCGTAGCAACTTGATATTGCCGTGGTAACATGATTTTAAGCCTAATTTTCATTTTTAGGTCTAATATTTTAAATGCAGTTTTCATTTCGTTTCAGCATTAGATAGGCCTAATGGATAATTTAGTTCGACTATAAGCCTATAAAGCTATTCATTCCTGTAACAATGCGACGAGACCATTTTAAACGAAGCTAAAATCCATTTGTTTTTATTGCATGTTAACTTCGGATATGAATTCGACGATCAAATGTTATGATTTAATTTAGTTACGTCGAAGAAGTCTACAGAAGACTAAAACTACGACTTTTTCGTGCCTAAGAAAACATCTAAAAATCATCCAATTCTACCTTCAAATATCAGATGTCTAATAATAGACAAATTGTGAAAAAACTAACTTACTGTTTAATTTAATTTGTAACGAAAGATGGCTCGACTACGACCAGTTATTTATTTACAGTAAAACTTTATGTCAGTCAAAGTACAAAGCTTTTCCATCTATATTTACTGAAATTGAGGAATAAATGTGATGGAATGTGGCATTTTTTTCACGATTCTCAAATTGATTTAATTCCACCCGAAGAATTGGACCCACATTTTTGAAACCTGATTCTTTTTAATGATTGCCTTTTGGACAAAAAAAAAACATCGAATGTTACTTTGCTCAAGGATGTCATTCAAACGCCGATGTTATTTATTGCAGTCAATCCTACACAAGAATTCCAAAACAAGTGGTCATAGCCAATGCAAATTTATTTTCCTTTTCCCTTTTGATCAGTTAATTTGAAACACGTTTACGAAAATCATGTTGACCCCGACATGGAATTTCAAACTTTAAAATGTTGTGTAGAACGTATTGGAAAAAATCTTATGGATTTTTATCAATAAACTAAACGTTAAACGGGTGAAGATATAAATGTTTGTTTTCCTATTAAACAAAAGAATTGAAATGAAAATCGTAAAACTCAAAAGATGTTTAACTAAAAAGTTTCTAAATCAACGTTTGGGTGAGAGAGCAGAAGAAGAATCGCTGCAAGACTTTTTAAGCCAGTAGTAAGCACTCTGAAACCGACATCGGGGGACTTGAGGCTTAATGGCGCGTCAACAGCTAGGTCATTAGCGCCAAACCAACATCGGTCAGTGGTGTAAAAACTCTAGCGCAGCAAATGCAAACTACACCGATTAAAGCATATGAAGAGAATGAAACTGACGAGATGACTACGAAGCATTAGGTTTATCTCCGTCCTTTTTTGAAGACTTTACTCTTAGTGAGAAGATCCCTCTCAATTTTAGTCTTACCGAATAGTTAACTCCAGTTCAAGCTCTTATAATGTGAAATCCTCCCGAGACTAAAACCAAATATGCTTCTACGAGCACCGTCCTTAAACTCACCCCTACATATTCTGCGGTGCAACATAGGTTTATTTCTACCCTGCCTGAACTCCCTAGCCTTGACACTCCAAGATCCCTTGATAGTTTGTTACCTCGTCAGAAGATTGGTCAAACAGCTTAATATTTCTTCTTGATCAAGCTTTTCAAAAATCCCAAGAAGACTGACTGAGTATTCGAGTTACAGTATGATACGAAAAAAGGTGAGCTGACCTTCGGTAACAAAACAATTAAATTTTTTTAGAACGACATATGGACGAGGGAGAGCAATATGTAGGGAGACGCGGGATTTGGAATTTGCTAGTGTTCAAAGATTTGAACGAAATCTTCTATGCACCAGATGTTAAAGCAGCTTATGCGGCTATGTTAAAAAGTACTCACGCCATTTGTCAAAATAATGACCCTGCCACTCGTAAACCCAAGTCCAATCATAGCGCTATTTACACATCAATTATCGCTCCTATTAAGGGAGACATGAAATTGAAGAAAAAAGGGACGGACATGGTTAAAAAAAGTGGGTAGCAGATTCGATTATAAATATTACGACGATCCTAATGACTTGATAAAGAGACTCAGGCTTTTGTATAAATCCACTTTGGCTGGACACGATGGACATAGAAACGAAATAGTCGAAATTTTATCAGAAATGCAGCAAAGACAAATCATAATGGCTCGGGAAAAAAAGGTGGCTTATCAAAATTTAGGTATTAGGTTAAAAATAAATCGTATATAAACAAAGAACCGTGGAAACAAAAAATATTAAGATGGGTTACTGCGTCAAATGTAAACGTCACACTTCTAACGGTCCCAAATCGTCCGTTATTATCACTAACCGTCAGATGCAAGTTGTTTTTTGCGAGGTGTGTGGGACGAAAAGAGCTTCCTATATCAAGTCTGGAAAAGGATTCGTAAACAAAATCATAGATAAGTTACCACTCAAATTGCATTTACCGGGTTACCAATACTGCGGCCTGGGAACTAAACAGAAAAATAGATTGGCTTGAGGAGATGCGGGAATTAATAAACTAGACGAAGCGTGCAAAGAACACGATATCGAAAAAAGTTTCAGAGGCAGAAAGTGATTGTACTGTGCCTAAACGATCTATGGCAGGCTAACTTGGTGGAAATGATACCTTACGCTAACCTAAATAGAGAATTTAACAATCTACTCACCTGCATTAATGTCATGTCGTAGTATGCTTGGGCCATTCCTCTTAAACCTAAATCTGGAATAGAATGTTACCAAAGCTTTCAGGAAAATACTCGCAGGAGCGACACCCCTTAATAATTTACAAGTCGATTTAGGTAGTGAGTTCTCACATAAAGAATTCAAAACCCTACTTAAGTGCCATAACATTAACATGTACTCTACGTACTCTGAGAAGAAAGCGAGCATGGTAGCACGTGTAAACAGAACATTGTAAACTTGAATGTGGAAAAGATTCACCGGTCGAGGAAATTATAAATGGGTAGATATCATTGACGAGTTAGTTTCCCAGTACAATGACACTGTCAAATGTCCATCCTACTACAAAGCTGAAACCGAGGAAAGTAACCAGGCGGCACGAACCGTTGTTGAGACAAACAAAACCTAAAAGACTGTCTGAAAAACCCAAGTTTTCTTCTGAGATAAAGTCAGAATTTCTAAAGTCAAAGAAATCTTCGATAATGGCTATTTCCCAAATTTTACTAATGAAGTTTTCACGATTCGCAAAGTGCAAAAAACTGAACCGTTAACTTATCTTTTAAATGATGAATCGTGCGAACACATTTTTGCAGCTTCTACAAAGTAGAAATTAAAAAAATACGAGTTCCCGACCTATTTTTAGTAGAAAAAGTATTATATAGGAAGAAAAGAAAAGATGAAAAAATACTCTACTTCGTTAAGTGAAAGGATAAGATTCAAAATTTATTAGTTCCACACAGTTTATCCACTTAAGAAAATTTATCATCCAATCTGAGAACGAAAACATATAACCCCTGTAGGATTACTGATTCAAGTCCTCTACCAGGTTACTCTGAGAGATGTTATGACCGATAATGAGCTAAGTTAGAAAATTCAACTTTTGAGGTGGTTAGAAGAGCGAGTAACACGCGAGGAGTAGATGGTAAAATGCATTATTTTTTGTCAAGGTTCCAAGTACAATAGACTACATTAGCAGTTTATTCTGGTCTTATAACTTTTCTTATTTTAGCCTCGGCTGATATCCCCAACCTATTTTTTAAATAAATAAACCTAAGGCCGGAGTCCTAATACTCAGCCATACATGACATGTCAGTATGGCTGAGTGGTAGGACTCCGGCCTTTGATTTCGAAGGTCGTGCGTTCGATTCCTCACTCAGGCAGTCTGACGTTTAAGTCCAAAAGGCAACGTAAATAGGTCTGCATCCATATTTTTTTTAACACTTATCGACAGAAACTGTCGAACCTGTCGAACAGAGAAAAGATTGATTGGGAAAATGGCCTCTCCTTTTCGTAAGACGAAAACTGCTGAACAAGGAAAAAATAATTGGGACAGAAAGCCAATTATTGGCTTTCTGGCCTGATTATTTTTTCGTTGTTCAGCAGTTTCTGTCGCACATTTCTTATGAAAAGCAGCGGCTCTATTCCTCTTATTAGCCACTATTTTTTCTTCTTCGCTTCATTTTGATATTTCACCCATCAATGCTTTTTCTTCCTCCTCATCTTTTTCCAGCGAATCTTGCTCTTCAGTTTCTACATCCTCCATCGGATCGATTATACCGTCGATAAAATCATGGTCTATATCCGTTCTGTAGTGACCGTGCGCTAATGCATTTATCTGATTGTCCAACACGAATCTCTTGTTGTTGTAAGGAGATATGGATGATTTTTGAAATTTCACCTATGGCAAGCTGATGGATCCTTACATTGAATGCTACTCCACGTGGCTTTTGATGATGTTTTCGAAAATAGTGATCTTTTTGTAGTTTTCGTGACTGACACTTATTCGGATAAATGCTTTACTAATCCCTTTACTAAGCCTTTCTAATACTCTCTCCCACTACTAAAACTGAGTACATATTTGCTTTCAATCCTACAAATTCTTTCACCGGGGTGCCAGTTATCTCATCTTTCATTTTCTCCAGGACTTGTTAGTTTTAATACTGTATAGAGGAGGGACGGATCGTAATTCCTGGTGTAGAATCTATCTTAATCAGTTTCCATTTCTTGGTAAAAATCGTCAGTATCCACCACGTAGAGCAGACTGTTGGTGTCAGTGAAAAGTAAATGCACTCGATCGCCATATTTTGGACGCATGAACTCGTAGTGACATCGTAAGTTTGGAAAGTTTGAGGATGCAGAAACCGGAGTAAGTCGGTAAGTCGCACTTGGAGACGAAGTCTCAAATTTACTTGTACGAGATTTTCCTTGAGGATCTTCAATGAATCAGCGAGTGGCAGCGTGGTGTACTTGACAGATTTTTTGGGGTAATCGGACAACTTCACGGATAAACGCTCCGATTTGTCCCATCATTTTTCCAAATACCGAATTTTTTCAGTTTGAAAAAATCTTTTTCAAACGTTGTCCTTGTGAGTTGACGGTTCTCAATGTTAATTATATGAAAGATTTTAGACATTGCTTTTGACAAAATTTTAGAAATTTATAAATTTATATAAATTTATAAATTCCTGTAATGAACTATATAGTTTTTATTTGGGAGCAGGTTAGTCGTCAGTTTGGAAGTAGAAACGATCTTCTTGGTTCATGGCATTTCTTTCATGAAGGGAGACACGAGTTTTGGCATTATTTTACACTTATCCGGCGCTAAAGCATAATCGTTGCGATTAGCATGTAGCGCGGATGGATAGTCCAAGTCCACTTCCAATATATAACCGTATTCTAAATCTTTTTCGACCGATGCCAAGCAAAATTCGAGAATTTTTTTCCTCGTCAGCCAGCTAAATTGATCAGACGGAAGGAATTCCATCATGGCTAGTCCGTATAAGTTGTTGACATTCAAATCTACTAGATACAAACTAGGTAGATTCTCATCGTTGGTGTCTGGTAGATATTTGTGATTGGCAATCGAGTGCCTTTTTGACACAAAATTGTTCTGCCTCTGATACCGGAAGTTATAAAGTTATGCTTTCCTCCATGCGTAAACAATTCTAGTTCGGCACTGGTTTTTTTCAATGCGGCTGCACAACTAAATCCTGGTTAGGAAACATACTAGCACGGACCTATGCCGTCATTGAGCAAACAAATTTCCTTGAAAGTCTGAAAAACGTCTGCTAGAAGATACACATCGATCATCGGATATACGAGATGATAATTTTTAAAAACCTTCTCTTTAAGCAAATTCTAAATTGACGTAGCCTGATCGTACTCTGAGTCGGTGGTGCCTTCTCCTAGTAGAGTGGAGAAGAACGCCGATATAGGAGGTAATTTCCGTTTTTCAAACACGTCCATAGACTGCACGCACTCGTACAGGTAGTGGCCTTTTTGCATCAATAAATCCGAAACATTTCCCAACTCGAGCCAATCTACTGATTCAAGAGCAGTTTTTACGATGTTACAGGGTCAATCTTTCTTGCCGTTTTTAGCCAAAGTTTCCAGCGACGAAGATAGACAATTATAACTGTCTAAAAAACGCAACCTTACCGAAAAGTTCTTATCAGTGAACAAAAGTACCTCGTAATGGTCTTACTCATGAAACACTCGGTGTTTCTACCAAGAACATTAATTCCCGAAGGGAAGTTTTTTGCCGCAGAAATCAGTAGGTTCATATCGTAGCCTTCTAAATTATGGAAGATGATTAGGATAGTATTTATGCTCTGTGCGTCCAGATTGCATTTTATGTGAGAAGCACCTCTGAATTTCCATCTGAAGTGACAGTGCTCTCTCACTTTCTTAATTAAGAAAACATCTGTAAGCATGACTTTATTACCCGGTGGTAGGAAAGTGAGTACTTGCAACCTATTCAGTCTCCATGCTCCATTATGGATCATTCTTTAGCAACAGCCGCGAAGCAGTTACAACAGTAAAATTTCCTGTTTATTCCAACACCTCGAAATCGCAGCACCCTATCAATATCAAGTATGCCACAGCAATGGCTATTTCCTTTTTTCGACGGTTATTAGTAACAATCAATTACTTCTCCACCCCTGTTTTTGTTCACTCTCACAGAATATAATCCTATTGATCCCTGGTAAGAAATTGCGTTAATGGACAAATTGTTGGCTCGTTTGAAGGAATCAATTTGTTAAAGATTCACGGGAAACTTCAACAAGGAATGGTCAACAGCATTCAAAAATGGTTCATAAAATTTAACCTCGGTTTCGTAGCACTTAATTTTAGCGGCTAAAACGGAATACAGAAAGCAGTTTTCGTTAGAATTTTTCGCATTCATTATAGCTTCGCTTTTCTTGTGTAGTGCCTTTAGTAAGTGTAAGAAAGAAATAGTATAAAGGAGCAATTTTTACTTTTACGAGCATACTCCAAACTTTCAAAATACGCCAACCACTGCCTCGTTTCGTGAAAGCGTCGATGGACTCCTTTATTTTTTGTCAGCATTCTCCAAGATATCCGACACATCAGACGTTGTAAACGGGTGATAGAGGGACCAAAAAAGGGTCGCGCGGTGTTGGAACCCCTGATAAACTCTATCGATAAACACAGTTGAACTTTACAATTGGTCATGATGCATCACACCAAACAGGTTTACTTGAGTCGAAAAAACCCAGAAGGTGGGAGCTGGGTTTTTCCCACTCAAGTAGATCTGTTTGCTATTATGCATGATGCATCACACTGAACAGGTTTACTTGAGTCGGAAACACCCAGAAGGTGGGAACTGGTTTTTTTCCCACTCAAGTAAACTTATTTAATGTGATGCACCATAGGTAATATTTTCCCCGACATAAGGAGTGATCAGATGAAAAAATTCAGTCCAGATGCAATTCTTTGAAAGACGGCCTCCCAGCCTTGGTCCAGTTTGGCAGGGCTATATGCACCTAATCAGAAGGGTATTCGCGTGGAGTTGCTCATGTGGTATTATCGTAAAGCTGCTCATATGGTATTAGCATGAAGTTGCTCATATGACATTAGCATGAAGTTGCTCATAAGATATTAGCATGAAGTTGCGTGTATGACATTAGCATGAAGTTACCCACCAGCAGTGATGTCAAAGGAGGTAGTGGAAAACACTTTCCCATCCTCCTCCAGACTGACTAAAACCAGAAGTGTCGTCGTTACCCTCACTTTCATCATATGACCTAAAATGAAAAAGGTAACAAAAGGTACTTCCCCAAACTCCTCCAGATTGACGAATACGAAAAAATGGTAGCAAAAGGCACTTTTCCAGCCTCCTCCAGATTGACGAAAAACCGGAAGTGACGTCATTACCCTTATTTTGATCAATTGATCGGAAGTCAATTCATTACCCTCTCCTCCTCCACACTTTTGTCACATGACCGGAAGGGGAGGGGGGTATGTATGTGTGTAAATTACCTAAAGATGAAAAAATTAGCAAAAGGTAATTTCCCACCCTCCTCCAGATTGATGAAAACTGGAAAAATGGTAGTAGAAGGCAGTTTTCCACCCTCCTCTAGATTGACGAAAACCGGAAGTGACGTCATTACTCCCCCTTTTCATCACGCGACCGGAAGTTGCATCATTATCCCCACTTTGGTCACATGACCGGAACTGGGGGTATAAAGCTGACCTATATCATATTTTACCACTACTGTATACGCAAATGTGTCTTGTGTGAATGGAAAATGAGGGGTCAGGTTTACAAGCAAGTAACTTTGCCAAAACAGACTCAAAATCAGCATATAAAACAAATGAATGGGAGAACTGGTGCCTATAATCGTACTCGTACCTAGTAAACTGTGCGATAGAATTATCTGGCATTTCAACAGGCTGAGGCCCTATCGTTTTGCACAACAACAAATGTTCATCCAATAATAATTTTGAACGAAATGAACACATACAATAGGGGCACAAAGCTCGATCCTTGTTAGTTTTAACCAGTCGATTAAAATTCTTATAGTAGAGCCAGTAATGTCTTCCCAAGGACTGTCATTTGCATGTTGGCTGCTGCTATTGAGTCCCTAAAATCAGCTTTCAAGGCAGCTGGCCTGCTTTCCTTTCCTCTTTCAACCATTTCATCACGCTGTCGAAGGGCTGCTAAATAATCCTCACCGGTGACTACAATTTCCCAACAATAAATTCGACCACGCTCCTCACTTCCCAATCGGAAAATAATGCTACCTTTGATTTGCTGGAGTTTTTACAAGACCACGACCCCTTCCAACGTGTTGTGAAGCTTACCAGACATAGAACAAGACAAAACTCCAGTTTACTTAATCTTGTCATTATCAATGCTGACCTTACTGTTTCCCCCATTATTCACCACCCCCTTTGGGCGCAGCGACCATGATGTTCTCTCTTATAATCTCCAAATTGTCTTTCACATTAACCTTCCTGGTGGTTCACTTCCCAATTATAGGAAAGCTGACTTAACGTTAATCAGTGACATCTTTGCCTGTATTGACTGGCCTACTGAGCTCAGGGGGTGGGACGTGTGGACTCACAACTTGAAATTGTTGAAATTTCATTCTTAATGTTATTAAGAACTTCATTCCTGTGTTTACCCCCTTTACTAAAAGTGCTCCACCTTGGCTAGACCATCAATCCCTGATTAGACAGAAAAAAACGTGCCTAATTGTACTCGTGATTTCCCCTCCCCTTGTAATATGGCCTTGTTCAAAGCTGCGCTAAGTGCTGCGGTTTCTGGTGTTCGGTCTGCCCGTCATGGTTACAAGGAGTCCTTTATTCTCAAAGCTAAATCATACCCTAAGTTCCGTTTTGCTTATGTTAATCGCAATAAGAAGACTGCTCCTACTACCTGTCTGAAGAGGAACTACGGTCCTGTCTTGCTCGATGACCTTGATATTGCGGCAGAATTTGGATTGCAGTTTGCCTCTTCTTATCTGCCACACATCCCCAGCCCTCCAATGGATGAAGCTTCCATACCTGCTCCTTACCTGTGCTCGGACATGGAGCAAGCTATCCTTGCTTTAAGGGAGGATTCTTCCAGTGGCCCTGATTGCATTTCCCCTTTCTCAAACCCTGTGCTAAATCTTTTGCTGCCCCTTTCTTTTTTATCTATCAAAGTTCCTTTTCTACCTGCACTTTACTCGTTGGAAAGAAGCTAATACCACCCCTGTACAGTTCATAAAGGTGGTTCCCTCCATGATGTTAATAAATACCGTCCAATTAGTTTACTTTGTGTCACTTCTAAAACCCTTTAAAGGTTTTTCCATAAATCTGTAGTGAACATTTGTCAACATCTCAATACTGATTTTCAATTCCAACACAGTTTCATCCTGGGCCGTTCCTGTCAATCAAACCATACTTGAAACTTTCAACCACCTTACCACCTTCTAGACAAAGGGGTGCAATGTTATCTTGTTTTCTTTGACTTCCGTAAAGCCTTTGATTCTGTTTCTCACTCCCTTATCTTTCACAAACTGTCTTACTTGAATTTTCCTAAATAACTCTTCGCGTGGATCAACTCTTATCTGTCTCATAGATGAGAACGTTTTAGTCTCAGGGGTTCTACTAGTGATTGGGTCCCCATTACGTCTGCGGTCCCTAGGGGTCTGTTTTGAGCCCCTTCTTTTCAATATTTTCGTGAACGTCCTCCATTCTGTTATCCACTCCTTTTGTAGGAGCTATGTGGATGACCTGAAAATTCTCTCTCACGCTTGTCTTCATCAAAATCTTCAACAAGGCGTTGATGCTGTTGGCACCTGGTCGATCAAAAACTATCTGTCCTGAATCCTCCAAAATGTGTGGTACTGCATTTTGGGCACAACAATCCATACGGCAGCTACTGCCTTGGTAACACTACTGTCCCTACTAGTATGTCCCATAGAGACTTGGCCGTTTGGTTGATTCTTCTCTGAAATTTCATACCAATACTAATTATACCATCGGCCAAGTCTTAAAAAACACACTATATTCTTAAAACGTTCTCTGCTGTCTCAACAAAGATGTTTGCTGTCTTGTACAAAATCCTCATTCCCCCTACGCTCCAATTCTGTTCTCAGATTTGCCGCCCCAGTTATGCTCTTTCTTCGCCCATCCTGAAACTTGTAAACACTGCCTCACTAAATGGTCCCTTCCCCACAACCACTTTTCTTACGAAGAACGTCTTCGCAAACTGAATCTGACCTCTTTCAAAACCAGATTCCTCCTTGGAGATCTTATCCTCACGTACCAAATTTTAAGCTACCACATTGACGTTCTGGCTGCTGACTTCTTCTGTCTTTCTCATACTATGACAAGGGGGCACCCCCTTAAACTCTGTGGAAGTAGCTTCATCAGCAACTATCAGCACAGGTTTTTTTTTCTGAAGGTGTGGTCGAGGCCTGGAATACCCTGACGGTCTCGGTTGTTCTTTCCACTTCACTTGATTCCTTTAAAAATAGCTTGGACTACTTTCTTGCATAGGCTCTTTCTTGGTGGTTGATCCCTGGTTGTTTGTGTTTGTGGGAGATTGCTTCTTGGCTTTTAGCTTGCATCGTCAGGTTTTTCTATTCTTTTCTACTGTATTCCTTTGACGAGGAGTAATTTTACCTTCTGGGCATCAACTATATTTACTAACATGAAGTGGCAGACATTTTTATCTTCACAGACATATACATAAATCGATAGGTTATTCTGGTTCTTGCCCTAATAATTTTACTGATAGGAGTTGGGAAAGATAAACAATTCAAGTTCAGGCCATTAACGTAAGGTGTATAATGACTAACTATCAGATTGAGGTACATTGGATGTTTCGCTCTTAATATTTGTGAAGGTGCAAGGCCCACGCACCCTTCACATGGTTGGCTTTGCCCAACTCGAATGCCGCTCGCCACCTAATGACGAAGCCGTAGTAAAGAGAGAGAGAAAGATGGCCTCCATCAGTGCACTTGATTCATGTCTCGCTCGTTAATGAACCATTTGTCATTGTAAAGGTGACAAACCATTTGTCTCTTCCCGTGCTTGTCTGGGATCGTCGGCAATGAGCATCCCGACGCATCCAAGCAAGAGTTGGCGCCCAACAGCAAACTTTTAACCCTAAAACGAAGAAATTGCGACGAGGGGCCCACCACCGACAGGACAGCGTAACCACGAGGCGGGATAAATGGAGGCAACCACCACACCAAAGCTTGTTCCGCGACAACAAAATGTGAGATCGAGCCAAAACGTTATTGATATTGAAAAAAGGCTCAGTATTGGACTATGAACACTTGCAAGTACGCATCAGACATCATCTTGAAGAATTTAACTCGTTATGACCACTAAATTTGACATTGCTAAGTTGCCAACAATAAAAAAAAACAACTTCGCACGCAGTTATCGCATTTCAAACTCAAATACAAGAGCCAATTGAACTTTTTCACGTATTGCAGCGTTTAATGCCAACAAAACTAGGCGAAAGCAAGCTATTCTGGGATTTTTCGTTCGTTTTAAACGTAAGAAAAGCACATCATGAATGGGAACTATTTTCTGTGCATGCACACATTTCTCGTTGCCGATCGCATTCCATACCAACAACCACAAGCGACCTCAGAGCGCCACCACCAGCGTTGATTGACTGCACCGTCCCGGTAAGTCAGACGACCTACGCTTCTGTATTGAACGTGGAATCACCAGCTTTTGTTGCTCCCTCAGCTGCACCTGCCGCTCCTCAGCCCCAAACCGAACGACAGCATCATACAAACAGCACTCAACAGCGACGACCTCCGAGTCCCAAGCCATGGCACAGAAACGTCACATGCTACAATTGTGATGATATTGGGCACATTTCTTCGCTCTGCTCCACACTAAGAAGGCCTAGAAAACAAAGACCGTCACCCGAAACCATGCACATCGGACCGTCCGATGACATGCAATCAATGCACGTGGTAGCCTACACCAAAGGTTTTTACGCAAGGCTTGACTCATGGTCAACCTTAAGCTACATCCGCACCGAGTGGCTAACGACGCTCAACCCGCACGCCATGCATGATCTGCAGCCGTTCACAGGCATCCAACCGACACTGCCAACGGTGAACCGGGAATCAAAACCATCGGCATGATAAAAATCACCCTCATCAAGCACGGCAGACACCTGACCCAAGAATTCAACGTCGCAGACGACTTGGCTATTAGCTGCATCCTCGGCAGAGGCTTACGCCAGGAAGGTGAAGTTACACGTTGATCACGCCAGGAACTTTGACGGAGACATCCAAACCCTGTAAGGCACAGAGAAGCTGAACAACCTAACCGAAGGAGAATTTGAGTTTCTCGACTGGCTCCTCGAGCAGAACAAGGACATTTTTCCGGGGAAACCAAGGAGACTAAAGGACACGGAGTATCACATCAAACTCAACCCAGAAGCCAAACCAATGTCCCAAAGAGTTTATTCTACTTCACCCGCAATCAAGAAGGGATAAATGAGATGGTGGATGAACTCCTAGCATCAGGAAGGATTCGAACCATGTGACAGCCAGTGGGGATCACCCTTCGTCCTCAAACCTAAGAAGAACGGAGGGGGATTTAGGCCAATACTTGACTACCGCTACCTGAACTCGTGGATCAAAACCGACAACTATCCGATGCCGCGATCGGATGAAGTGTTTCACTTCCTCACCGGAGCGAAGTATATCTCCGTTCTGGATTGCAAACAGGGGTTCCACCAAATCCCACTGGACCCTGCTAGCCAAGACTGCACGACATTCGTATGCCATCGAGGCGCATTTAAATTCAAAGTTCGGCCTGAAGCCAGCCAGCCAAGCCTTCCAGCGAACCATGACCCTGATACTCGGTGACCTCATCAACCACGTGTGCATCTTATACATAGATGACATTTTTATAGACACACACACGTGGAAGGAACATTGCTGGGCAATCAAGGAAATTTTGAAGTGTCTCAGGGATGCAGGCTTCACCCTAAAGAGAAAAAAGTGCTTTTTTGGCGTCCCAGAATGCAAAATTCTTGGCATCAAAGTTACAACAAAAGGCATCGAACTATCAACGGAGCACATGACTGCCATCCACAACTGCCCTCGACCAACTACAAGGAAGAAGCTGGAAGCTTTCTTGGGCCTATGCGGGTACTTCAGAAAGTTCATCGACCACTTCGCTCACGAGGAAAGACCACGAGTACCAGTGGAAAGATGAACACCAAACTTCTAAACTCTGAAGAGCAAGCTATTGACCGCAGGCATCCTGTCCTTGCCAGACTTCTCGCAACCATTCATCGTCGAATCAGATGCATCGACGGAAGGTCTTAGAGCCATGTTGACACAGAGTAACAAAGGTGAAACCAAAATCATCGAATTCTTCAGTCGAATGCTGAAAGACCGAGAACAGAAGTATCCCGTCTTCGAACTCGAAGATCTTGCCGCTATCGAAGCGATCGAACATTGGGAAGCATACCTCGCAGGTGACAAATTTCTCCTGATCACCCACAACCCACACAGCACAAAGACATCCTATGGATATCTAATGGATGTCATCCATGGATATCTATTGGATATCCAAATGTCCCAGTCCTGGACATGACGCAGCACATCCATAGGATACCTGACTGATGTTGGCTGGAGATCGTGAGGATAACCACTGGATATCTTGAATCGCCCATTAAAAAACATGTCCGTAAGATATTCATCGACGTAATTTAGAGCTTACGAGGATATCCATTGGATGTACAAGAATTACTCTTTAAAAATCACATCCATAAGATATCCGTGGACGTCCTACATTGGTGGCTGGGATATCCACTAGATATCGGGAATTGACCTAAAAAAATATATCCGTAGGATATCCATGGACGTCGTATAGAGGTTGCTGGAAGATCCACTGGATATCTTGAATAGCCCATTTAAAAACATATCCATAAGATATCCATGGATGTCATTTAGAGCTTACAAGGTTATTCAATGGATTTAACGAATTGCTCTTTAAAAATCACATCCAAAGCATAAAGTGGTCGTCTTTCAGAGGTGGTTGGGATATCCACTAGATATCGGGAATAGCCCATTAAAAACATATATGTAGGACATCCATGGATGTCATTTAGAGGTTGCAAGGATATCCATTGGATGTATTGGCATTACTCTTTGAAAATCACATCCAACGGATATCAATAGACGTCGTTGAGAGGTGTCTGGGATCCCCAATAGACATCTGGAATAGCCCATAAAAAACATCTATAAGATATCCAAGGTCTTCGTTTAGAGCTGGCTGCGATGGTGAGGGTACTGATTTGCTGTATTGAAATAACTACACAAGTGGCCCATAAAAAAACACTCAATACCTATTTTTTTTCTTTTCCAATTTCAAAAAATGAGAATGTGAACCAATTTTCTAGCCTAAAAAATGGAATTAAAAATACTAAAAACTGGGTCGTTATGTTGAATATGTAGGAATATTTGAATTGTTCTTCCACGAATTTCGTTCCTACTTTCAATGTATTATAAATATAATTGGGACTTACAACACAGCAGACACAGGGTTCATACAAAACACATTCAAAAAATAAAGTAATTTAAAATGCTTATTCAAAACCAACATAATTTTCGAAGGACCTTTATTAATCAACAGACTTACCGAAATGGAAGTGTAATGTTCTAGTTTTATTGGCGCGCATGGGAAAAAAGCATCGGAATAAAAGCAAGAGTCAAATAAGCCTGAAGAACAGTTTTTTTTCTACATTGGCTTGAATTTCACCAGCTATGTTTTTTCCCTTTAGCTTTTTACATAGGTTTTTTATCCTACGATAGTTTTAATAACCTAACAAACAATTGATGAAAACCTGTGGACTGAGGACTAAAATTTTAAAGGTAAGCTCAACAACATTTTACATCTTGTCTGAACCGTGCAGCCACAAGCTACTTATTTAATTTTTAGTGGCACAAAATGAATGGATTACATGTTCAAAATAGCCTACTTTACTGTGAAATGTTCTCATTGGACGTCGTCTACCTGTATTCTATGGCTTGCCCAGAAGCAGAACTTTTTGAAAATGTCTGCGAAAATGTCTGGGGAAAAAATGTTTGCAGCTAATCTGTTTTTATCATATGGTTACTCACATGTTTATTGGTTTTTACTAAATAAGTTTTATGTACTTTACCCTATTGATCTGGCTACTTCACCAATGGAAAGGTCTCATCGAGATGGTGAAAATGGTATATTGGAATGTCAAAATCGGTAAAAAATTGGTGACGGTAGAAATACGCCCAAAATTTTTCCTCGGCAGCCTGTTTGTGGATTTAAGTTTGCTAACCAATAAAACTTGTCGGATGGTTTCGGGAATTTTGACTCAAAACATCAAAATTAATCTAAACAAATAAGAAATTAAACACTGTTGAGACATTAACGTGCAACTGAACTTAAAATTACATGCCTTATGTCTTCCAATTAAGGGTTGAAGACCATCGATATACAAATATAACTGATAGGCTATGCCAACCACGATTCACATATTTGTTTTACATAGTGCAAAGCAGAAATATTCTAGGAGGTCAGTGACTGGTTAAATTTCTCAAATGTCAGCTATGAGTTAAAAAGCTGTCTGGATTCAAATTTAACGCCAAGAAGAAACAAGTATATAAAAAAAAAACACTTTATTACAAAATGGCACAATGAAAAACTTACATTACTTGTATGAAAAATAAAATAAAATTTTCTTAAACTTTACAAAAGCCGTAATAAATGAAAGAGCAATAATTTCTTCAACATCAGCCTTTTCATTCCGAAGGGCTTCTGCATCAGTGTCTGCATGCTATGGTTGTGTTTTTCACCTAAGAAACAAAATAGCAAATTTCTAATTTACTGCAATGCTACAACTTTTTTGTGTTTGTTTTAAAACCTACAGATAGGCAACCATCAACAACAAACATTCGGTGTTATCTAAATTAAATCAGAGATGAGATTATCTCTAGGCCAAAAAAGAGGAACATTTTTCTACAGTTTTGACGGGGGGGGGGGGGGGGACAAAAAATAAATCAGGGATCATTAAATATAAACCGTAAAACCGTATAAACTAATAAACTGGCACTAAATGGTGTAAGGGTGCGTGTCTTTGAGGCAGCCTACCACTAGCCCAGAGCCACTCTGCCTTGGAGCAGCTGGAAGGATGTAGTGAAACAGAGCATTCACCTCCTGGGCTCTGTGAACGGTAATAAACCGATGTTTTGCCTGTAGATCGGTTTTGGTAAGAATCATTTGTGACATTAGCAGCTGGAATGAAGAAATAACGTCACATATTTGTAACCCAACATTTTAAAATAATCTAATGGAATTCTCTGGTCCTGGGAGGAGGAATTTCAGCATTTACTCACAACTATTCCGCAGCGAAAAACTGTAGGTAAAAAGCCGTAATCATAGTGCGATGTGAATCAACATTGCTGAAATCACAAATGATTCACTCCAAAACCGATCGACAGGCCAAACATCAGTTTATTACCGTTCTCAGAGCACCCGGCAGTGTGTGCTTAGTATGTGCGTAGTATGGTTTGCAATCAAGTATAAACCTTCTTGTGCGGATGGTGCCAACCATATGTTTAAAACAATTGAATCATCACAGTATCTGACCGAAGACTAAAAGATGTGATCGACCCAATTATACGCAGAAACAGTTAGTTTGCTTATCAAGAGAATGTATACTTGGGAATGCTAAGTGATAATCGAAAACACATAAGAGAACTTCAGTCTGTCGGATCATCCAAGCCTCGATCAAAGATACCACAACATATTCGTGAATTTACAATACCACCTCTGAACTGTGATGCTAAAGAGTCCACAGACCTCATACCATGTCGCAGTTCTAAAGTGGTTGTGACTGAGCCACCTCTTGCAATGGAAATGTCTCGCGAAGAGCTGGAGTTATTAACGGATGATGACATTCCTGCACTTAGAATTCTAACATATTCAAGCTTGTAAAGGAAGCCTCAACCGCAGTCTGTTGAGCAGATTCCAGAGGCAGCTTTATTCGTGCAAGATTAGAGGTGTTAGAGTTGTAGCCAAAATTCAGCATGAAACGTCATTTTCATGTATGAGTTTATATTGAACAACACAAACTTCAAAGCCAGAGTGGACCCTGAAGATATCATCCGATTGGAGTGAACTTTTGTACTTTTACTAATCTATATATAAGGGAACTTTTTACTGCTATTAGGTTTTAATACGACAACTTTTTACTTTTTTCACTGTACTTTATATTTATTAAAAACTATAAAAAGGTTAAATTTAGCATTTTTTCAACTTTATTGTCATAGTGGACCCTCAAGATATAGTTCGATAGTAACCAAACTTTGCAGTGTTAGTAGGTTAAATATGATATAACTTTTGTCGGCTCTTAGAACGCGATAATACAAGCTAAAGTTGTAAGGGGGTTGAATTAGTTAAAGTTAGCGTGGATTTTGCATGGAAACCAATGGCTGAAATTTCGAAGCCAAAGTAGACCCTCAAAACATTATCCGATTGGAATCAAATTTTGGCATGTTACTAAGCTATATAAAAGGGTAACTTTTTATTGCTATTAAATTTTGTTATTACAACTTTTGATTTTTTTCAATGCACCCTACTGTGTAATGGAGGTTACTTTTCACCGCTAACCTGGTTGCGGTTGTATTTTCTAGCTTGGATTGTTTCGAAGTGCGCTGGAGTGTTGTGGCGGGGGGGCTTCCTCAAGTTGTTTAGGGCTCTGCAGCACGGTTTTGACACTGGGTGTTTTTGCATAGCACTGGAACCCATGTTTCGAGATGATGCGCTGATACTCCCCTCGCCTTTGATGGTGTTGGATCACGTTGGTAGGCAAAGGTTTCCTTGATGATGTGATTAAAGGCAGAGGGTTGGTATCCCAAGAAGCATCGCTCTAGCGCCTTGAATGTTTGGTCCTACTTTCCCCTCTGCAACAGAGTTGTCACAACGCGAAGCATTTCTTGCTTGGCAATCGAGTGGAGAAGAGGGGGCATCCCACTGATTTTCTCCACTTGATTGCCAAACAAGAAATGCTGCGGGTCTTGAGAACCTCAGCCACATACGAGTAGAAAGACCACACATCCAATCAGCAAAAACAAGTTTTCTCACCTTGGGTACCCCAAAGAGAATACTTACTAGAACAGGCCTAACATATTATGCCCACAATACTACTGAGCTCCTCTAGTGCATCCTCTCGGAAACACGGGTTCCAGTGTTATGTAAAAACAACACCCAGCAACAAAACAATGCTCTGGTGTCCAAAACAACTCTAGGAAGGCCTTCACATTCCAGCTAATGGGGAAGCTAACCAAGCTGGAAACAGGAACCGCAATCAGGACAAAGCCGAAAAAGAACCTGATTACACAGTTACCAAAATCGCAACAAGACCCACCTAGCCACCTCATCCGCTCCTCCATACGAGTCCAAACCTCCGTGGACAACAACCAAGCAATCGCTAGAGACTGTCTTGCTGGAAACTGCCCAGAAATATCGAGTGCCGTATACAGTATAACCTCATTAATATGAACTCGGATAACAAGAAGTTCCGCTTAATAAGAACTTTTTTTCAAGATTTTGGTTGGTCAGCTACTCAGTCAGTACCAAGTCAGGCTATAACGAACTCTATTAAAACTAATGTACAGATAAGAAAAACAAATTATTTACAATTCCAGCTTATTTTACGAATTTGCTGTTCGTTACAATTTCTCCTCCCCCCCCCCCTTGAATTTCTTGTCATTCCACGCAAAACATTGATCACTAGTCGACTCCATCTTGGGAAGTGATAGGAGTATGAGAGTTGTCCGTTTGCGCAAGCGCAAAGGTCAAGGACGAATGAAAAGAAAGTAGCCTAGTTACCGGTAGGCTACATTATTATAAAGTTGCAGTTCAATTTCTTTCGTCCATTTAATAAGAACTGTGTGCGGTTAATGAGTACATTTTTAGCAGTCCTCTTAAAGTTCGTATTAAAGAGGTTTTACTGTATTGTGTTCTCTATGGCCAATGCCAAGCTGTTTATGTAGGGGAGACATGGCGTAACATCAACACTCACTCTTGAGCACCTCTCTGCGACTAAGGCCCAGGACATCACTTTTTCGTAGCAATGGTTTACGGTCAATTTCAAATAAATAAAAAATATCAGCACAGTATCTTCAGCAAATTTTCGACTGTCATTACTCTTGAGATGTTTGGGCTCAGACGACAGTCTTCTTCAGGCAAAGAAACAAGAATTTCACCCCACCATGTCATGTTCGATCATCTGCTTTTCGAATCGGCAGTCGAGCGTAGCCTTCACCACTTGCGAGGCCGGTTTTCCACCCCTCGCGCAGCTCATTAAACCAGCTACGGAGCAGAAACTGTATTCCAGGATTGGATGGTCCCTGGATATTCATCAGTTCAACCTTCTCTCGGATGTGATGTTGAATAGCCATGGACTCCAGGCTCCTCAGATGCACATCTTTGTTTCAGTTTGACTCCCAGTTGATGTTGTGGTGCAATTCCATGTGGTGCACTGCAATGCCGTTTGTTGTCATTCTACTTCTGGTGTCCACCATGTGCTGCTTGGCATGGCAGCAAATTCCTTTGCATGTCTCACCAACATAAACAGCACTACAGTCACCACATGGTACCCTGTATACTGCTTCTCTAGTGTTTACAATCTTTTTCAAAATAATCATCTTTCCGGAGCGTGAAGAAAGAGCGTTGAAAAAGATTGTATACACCATAGAAGCAGTATACAAGGTACCACGTGGTGACTGTAGTTCTGTTTATGTTGGTGAGATGTGCAAAGGAATTCTCTGCCTTGTCAAGCAGCACATGGCGGACACCAGAAGTAGAATGACAACAAATGGCATTGCAGTGCACCACATGGAATTGCACCACAACATCAACTGGGAAGACACTGAAACCCTCCTTGAGTCAAACTCAAGCAAAGATGTGCATTTGAGGAGCCTGGAGTTCCTGGCTATTTAACACCACATCCGAGAGAAGGTTGAACTGATGAATATCCAGGACCATCCAATCCTGGAATACAGCTTCTTCTCCGTAGCGAGTTTAATGATGAGCTACCAGAGGGTTGGAAAACCGGCCTTGCAAGTGGTGGAGGCTACGCTCGACCGCCTATTCGAAAAGCAGACGATCGTAACGACGATTGAACATGACATAGTGGGGTGAAATTTCTTTTTTTTTTGCTTGAAGAAGACTGTTGTCTAGGCCCCAACATCTGCAGAGAATTGACAGTCGAAAATTTGCTGAAGATATTGTATTGATATCTTTTATTTGTTTAAAATTATGCGTAAATGATTGCTACGAAGATGATTCCCGTATTTCAAAGTTAGCGCTACAAAAGTTTTAGACATCACTTCTCTATCAAACACGGGATAGCCTCGGAAAAACTCAACCATGTTTGTGTCCAAACTGTTAGGGCCAAAAAAATGTCCTGCTAAACAACTGGGTACCTAAATCAGGAATTTTTGAAGTGGTCAGCTTGGTGTCAGTTTTTAAGAAATAAATCTGCTCGGCAACATGTGATGGTAATAAAATGTGGCAATACAAAAAAAAAATGCCAAATTTCTTACTTGCATTCATCTTGCCTTTGAATTGCAAAGGTGGCCTTTTACGGGGCAGTTTCGATTTTCTTGCTACTGGCATCCTTGGTTGGGACCATATTTTTCGCTGAAGCTGAAATAAAAATTTTCAGGAGTTAAATTTATTCATGCATATTTGGCACCAATACGTTCATAAATACGATTGAATCTTACACTTCAGGTGAAACAGGTTCTGAATTAATTTTTGCCAGTATGGGTATACCGCAAAAAAATAAAATACTGACTACACGACGGACTACTCAAAATATTTTCAATAGCCTACCAAACATTACAACCTAGTAAAGTTGCTGATAAAAGTCGATTTGATTACCGATCATTGCCCATGACTTGTATTGAAACTTAACTTTCTGGATGAAATGAAAGCGACCAACAATTTATTTTTATACGCCATCTATTGACTGGCGACCAAAACTGGCCACAATATTCTTATTTCCTTTTTAAAGCGTAGCACCAATACAGATATGCACGATCTTGCAACACGGGAATTAATCCAAGTTTCCGCTAATTTTCGACAGTTCGTGTGGAGATGAATGTATTACGTCCCAACTGTTTTCTTCAGGCGCTATTTTAAGGTTTATTGGTTTTGGCTTAAATCAGATTGGTTGTTGTCATTCGAAGCGGATAATGACCGTGGCCTTCGTCTTTTAAAGCCAAGCAAGGTGAAATTCATGCTTGTGGGTAGATTTTCAGAGGTATTTAACAATGTTCTCACAACATGACCCATAGCAGAAAGTTCCTGCAACATCTCTGCGATGCGATTTTCAAGTAAGCGAGAGAATCCTTGGGGGGGGGGGAGAATGAGGTAGGTAATCAACATAAACATGCAAGCATTTTAACCAACATCTTGAATACCACAAGTGTTCACCAATTCATTTTAGAAGCACACACGTGAATCACGACTTGTACTCACGGTACAGAACTTAAGTCCTAAATTTTCTAGGAAAGTCTGTTTCCCTTCTTCTAAGTTGGTAAACAGTATTTGAAAAACTTCACTAATGTTGATCTTCAATCGGTATTCGAATTTCGCTCCAGTCCAGAGTAAACCACTGCTCTTTATGTTTCGTTCATAGGTGTCTGAATGATGTGCAAGTTCTAGCACTCATCCAGTTTGGCCATCAGATCCGGGCGAATGAAACCCTCTACTAGGTCGAATGATGGGCCAATGAGGTTCATAAGTGGTACTCAGCGATGAGAGATTCTTTTTATTGCAAGTGACTTAAGTGTATAGAGGTGAGCGCCTCCATGAACTTGAGTTCCTTGCAATGAAAAGATTCTCTTGTCGCTGAGTACCACTTACGAATCTCACTGGCCCTTGATTCACCTTAACAGAGAGATTCGTGCGCCCAGCTCTGATTGCCAAACTCTACGAGCGCTGGAATTTGCACAACATTCAGACAACTCCGGACTAAACATGAAGATCAGAACAAAATTTATATGGACTGGAGCGAAATTAGAATTCTGATTGAAGCTCAACATTAGTGACGTTTTTCAAATAGTTTTTCCGACTTCTGAAGAGGAGGAACGGACTCTCCTTGAAAATTTACGACTAAGTTCTGTACTGTGAATACAAGTGGTGATTCGTGTGTGTGAGCTTTTAAAATAATGTCCTTTTACAATAACTGTTTTCGCCGGTTGCCAGTTTACCAAGTTTCAGCAATTTAATAATGTGAAAGCAATTAAATGGTTACAACTTCCATCTCCATTCCAGCCCCCAAACAATCCAGTTCACAAGACACAGGCTAGCATAAACTTTTTTCCCCTACCACCCACACAAGCAAAATTTCTCCTGTGCAGTGCCACACCGAGGAGTTTTTATCTTTTTAGGGGCGGATGCGGGGGCGGGGAGGGGCGCCCCCCCCCAAATTGGTATGCATAACTGAGAATTCAGCTAAGGGAATCGTGATCATTAAGTACATGGGAGGTCTAAAACAACTTATTTTCAGCAATTTTTGTGCCTACGAAAGGATAGGCCTATAAAACCATTTGTGATAATTTTTTCAACTGCAATAAATACATTTGGCTTGGCTGCTTTTACCATATTTGACTCTTAATTAAGGGTGTTGTCGACCTCTTCCCCCCCCCCCCACTCCCCCTCCTTCCTTCCCTCCCAAGGAAATACCACTGGGTCAAAGAAACTGTTCGGGTATTGCCTTCCAGTCCTTCCGTTATGATAGCCAATAATAAAAACAAAACTAGGACTGAAAGTAATGCAAACTGTTAATTAAATGCAAGTATTTCATTTTAAAGAATATTTCAGGGGTCCGCTACCACAGAAGTTCCAAGCAAGATGGCCTATCTAGATTCCGGCACGTGAAGTTTTCCGGCTAAGTTTTTGGTTGCGTTATTTGATGTTATGTAGTTAGCCGCAGCGAGCGCGACAGCTGACTACATAAAAAACTGACATCATTTTCGTGAACGGCGACCTTGATTTTCCTTTTACACCAATGGCGATAGTACAACCTTCCACATATGCAGATCGATGGTGAACGAGCTTGGAGCCGCTGCGGTACTGGTTCCGATTACAGTTGCACCTAAAGGAAACTTACGACAAAACCTGGACATTGAGTACAACTTTTAAGAAGCATTAGTCAACTACAGGAAATATAGGCTATCGGTGCGATTGTTTTGGTGATTAGTTTTTGCTTATTTTTTAGTTCTACACATTAGTTCCCGAAAAATTAACCGATCTGTTTTAACTGTTAATTTCTGGGGTATGCAATATGCAAGTCGGGGGACCAGTAATACCAAGGTATGAGGATGGACGGTGGGAAGAAAATTGTATTTCTATTATCTTGATCACAGTTGTGATTTGATCCGTTTACCACGAAACTGTACGATGTTTAAGCTGACCTGAATCTGTTAGGATTTGGAATTTAAAGGCTTCATTACTACCTGGGTACCACCGTATAAAATCGTAATGTTAGGCAAAAAATATATATTTAGTTTACAGGAAAGGTTGCAATGCAAATTTTTTTTTGTTTAATTGGCCACATTTCTTGACGTGTGATGCTCAAAGCTTGAAGAGTGCATTGCAGTTAGCCTTAAAAAATAAAAATAAATTAAACACTTTTTTTGCAAATATTTACTTTTTTGCAAAATAGTTCCCTACTGATTTGAGCTACTGGCTAGAAATTGGTTCCATTGAAAAGCTCGTTTTAAGCTGGTTAAAATGGTATATTGGAATGCTAAAATTGGTCAAAAATTGGTGAAATATGAATTTTTGCGATTGGAGCAACATTCAGATAAAAACTTTTGACCGCGATCTTTGAAAAAACGTGCGACGACCGCAGCGGCCGCGAATACGCTCACGCACACGCTTGTAAACTAATGTTTAACTTTGCGAACCCTTATGAAGGGCTTAGCTTAAAAACACAAGGAGTGTAATTAAGTAATAAGAAAAGTTAGTATCAAGTTGTAGGCTGAAATATAGGACGACAGGAGAAAATTTGTAGCCATGTGGCCGTACTTGACCATGTGGCCGTCGGGTTAGGCCTAAACTCCTAACGGGTGAATCAACAAACACTGACCATTATGTTGCATACAAAAAAATAATCAAGGCATACAGCTAGCTATTCATACACAATTTCAATCGCAATGTTACTTACAAGAGTCCAGTTATCACGTGCAGCTTCCTAGCCTAGATAGTATTGTTGATTCCAGGACGTAAAATGGTAGATCGCTGTAATCTGCTGGTAAGAGCGATGGTCGCCCGAGGTGGGATGACTCAAAACCTGGAACTGGACTGGAGGTGGTGTGGAAAACGTGACACTAGGCTAAACGAACTGGGTATAAACTAATATGTGGTGTAGATAGTATTCAGGCTGTTTGTAAAGCTCAGAGCCTGGACTAAACAAATTAAATGAGAAACCTAGTAAAACGTAATACTTTCTCTTCATTTGTGAAGTTTACAACAGTACTGTTAAGTATTAAAAAAATATACTTTTTTCTAAAATTCACACTGTTTTGTTATAAACTTAGGAGGGGAGGATTGAGGCTTAATGGCGCGTCGACAACTTGGTCATTAGTGCCAACCTCAGTCACAGTGCAGTGGTCCGGGTTGCCACTGCACCACACATTACAGATATGTTATTCAAACCCCTAATCTAAATCTTGTCATACATCTGTACCTCCTGCAAAAATTGAAAAAACACCGGACAGGAGGACAGACTTATCGCCCAACTGACGCGCAATGTCATGCGGAAGATGGAACCGACGACGAACACCATCAAGATGGCGACAATCAACAAGTAAGTGCCGGACCGTAAGTGGCCGTCGACACCAAGAACATTCAGGAGGGTCAACCCCCCGCAAAAGGAAACAGTGAGTAAGTCGGGTGTGACCAATTCGCAAACGGGCCAACACAACCTCCTCACGGCGACTGCGGCGACACGCCGAGTGCCACTCCTCGACAGTGCCTTTAATGGCCCGTAACTTATTACCATCCTGTCTGTCCCACAAGGTTTGCCAAAAAGCGTGTAACCTCAGACGCAGAGTTGGAAAGGCATCTGAGGGAACAAGGGAATAAACTTAGGAATCGTAATTTCTTGTAGGAATATTAAAAACCCTCCTGTTCTGAATGTTTGTGTGTTCTGTGTGTGTAGTGGCCCGGGGGTGGGGGGGGGGGAGCGAGGCAATTTCTACATTTTTCTAAGCGCTTGGGGATTTAAAAAATGAAGGAATTTACACAGATTGATTTCTGAGGGTAAGTCTAATGTTATGGATGTCAATAGCCACCATGGATATCCTAAGGATATCGTCTGTGGCTCCAGCCTGGACCACGACATCATGGATGACATATGGATATCTCTTGGATATCCTTGTGAGACCACAACGTCATGGATATGGTGTGAATATCTCTTGGATATCCCTCGGAGATCACGACGTCCTGGACATGGTATGGATCTCTTTGGATATCCATGGGATGTCTTGTGCTGTATGGGAACTCCGTTCTGAAATGGATTCTATCCAAGAAAACATCTTCAGCGAGAACAGCTCTATGGGCAATCCGACTACTGACTTTCGACTTT
This sequence comes from Lithobius niger, assembly GCA_023313725.1. Classification (NCBI taxonomy): domain Eukaryota; kingdom Metazoa; phylum Arthropoda; class Chilopoda; order Lithobiomorpha; family Lithobiidae; genus Lithobius; species Lithobius niger. The sequence goes on along the minus strand of JAHWFP010119047.1, from coordinate 18,034 downwards.
TCAGTCATTCATCGTCCAGGAAAAGACAACATTGTAGCAGACGCCCTGTCACGAAATCCTGAACCAGACAACCCTGACGATGAAGACGAAATAACAAACACCGACAATGACAAACCAACCATGACAATCACAATCGAAGAACTGGTTCATGAGAACAAGGGATCCATGTACCCACTCCTGTACATACGTGCTCAACCAGAAATCGACATTAGGGACAAGATGCAAGTAAAAATCGCACAAGAAGCCGACCCAGTCACAAAACGCATCTCGAAAGCTCTATCTCGACTCGAACTTGCAGGCAAAGACGAGACATACAACTACGTTATCAAAATTAGACACTAGAGACTAGAATAGGTGGGGGGTGTGTGAAATTTACGGGAAGGGAAGGTTATGGCTGTTGGAACGTCTAGGGGTGGGAATGGCTTACGGGAAACTAAGGAGGAAAGGATAGGCCCGTGTTTGAGAATGGACAGGATCAAATTAAATACTCAGCAACAAGCTCAACAAAATACCACACACCAGTTTTGTAATTATTTTCTTAACTCCATAGAACAGGTTTATTTCAATATCTACAGTACGTCGACAAAACGTGCGAAAGGATTTTCATTAAGGATTAAAAGAGAAATAACAAGATGCTCAGCTACGGGGTTTTAAACTAACAGATTAAAACTTAAGCTTCCCCAGCTACGACGGTAAAACACGACTCCACAGTAAAAGTTTCAAGCAGTGTCTTCTCTCGTAGAACAACGAAACACGCTGTGAAGAAAAAGATGACACTTGATTAGAAATGAGCCAAACGCTAGGATCGTACACTGGCTTCCTAAATACCTGCTATAAAACCTTCTCCGTTGTACGCATGCTGTAATACACTTTCGATAGGCTAGTAAACGCACCCTAGCATTAATGCGTAATGATTCACTATAACCGTAGGGGTAATTAGCTTAAACTAATTTGAAGCAGAACGTCGGCCACGCCCACTCTTTTTAACATAGCACACACGGATTCCTACGTCTTCGTTACGCTTATACTGAAACTGCTAGACTACGGAATATAACATAGTTCTTTACCTGATCAGGGTTTTGCGACTGACGGTTGAGACGGATGAACAAAATGGGAGCAGGATTAAGATGGTCAGGCTTCGGAACGACGGCAGCATACAAGTAATTAATGGCCCACGCTTCTTCATCATCGTACGGAGTCGAAAACGAGGCAGAATTAGAGTAAGGACATCGGCTTGGGGAAACGACCTTCACACATGAAGCCAGGTCACGAAGTCTCACGAAATGTTCTCGTATAGGAAACGTTATGGCCATATAAAGCACAGAAATTTGCATAATGGATTAACACCATAAACTCAAGGATAGTAATGTCTAAGATCTAATTTAAGATTTAAACTATAATAAAAGGTGAGGGAGTTATTAATTCATGGAGAGAACTCCAGAAGTTTTAGTAATTAAAATAACATGAACATCCAAAACATATATTTCCGGACTAGATTGGCACACAGGTTCGTTCGTGGATCGTTGGTATGTTTCATACCCACCAATTCTTTAATAAACAAGAATCAGAGGGATCATGAGCGTATGAAATTCGCCGAATGACACCACAGTAAGTCTAATGTTATGGATGTCAATAGCAACCATGGATATCCTAAGGATATCGTCTGTGGATCCAGCCTGGACCACGACATCATGGATGACATATAGATATCTCTTGGATATCCTTGTGAGACCACAACGTCATGGATATGGTGTGGATATCTCTTGGATATCCCTCGGAGATCACGACGTCCTGAACATGGTATGGATCTCTTTGGATATCCATGGGATGTCTTGTGCTGTATGGGAACTCCGCTCTGAAATGGATTCTATCCAAGAAAACATCTTCAGCGAGACCAGCTCGATGGGCAATCCGACTACAGACTTTCGACTTTTCAGTCATTCATCGTCCAGGAAAAGACAACATTGTAGCAGACGCCCTGTCACGAAATCCTGCACCAGACAACCCTGACGATGAAGACGAAATGACAAACACCGACAATGACAAACCAACCATGACAAACACAATCGAAGAACTGGTTCATGAGAACAAGACATCCATGTATCCACTCCTGTACATACATGCTCAACCAGAAATCGACATCAGAGACAAGATGCAAGTAAAAATCGCACAAGAAGCCGACCCAGTCACAAAACGCATCTCGAAAGCTCTATCTCGACTCGAACTTGCAGGCAAAGACGAGACATACAACTACGTTATCAAAATTAGACACAGCTACACCTTCGAAACCGACGGAGTACTGTACTACGTTGACCCTCTGGCTCCAACAAGAGGTCATCCAGAACACGCATGGTGCATGGCCAAAAACACTGCGTCACACATACCTAAGGGACTGCCATGCCATGACCACAAACTAGCAGGACACTTAGGAGTTGGTCACCTGTAAAAACTTTTGCAAAACGATACAGAGACTGAGAGCAATAGCACATTGGCAACACATGTTTTCAGACTGCAAATCATACGTGAGGTCCTGCCATGTGTGTCAAAATGCAAAAACATCCCAACAATGATGCATCGGAGACATGCAACCTGTCATCCCAAGTTCTCCATTCCACATGATGGGAATCGACTTCGTCGGCCCACTCCCTTCATCAACGCACGACCACAAGTACATTATGACCATGATGGACTATTTCACAAAGTTCGTATGGCTCATCCCCACCAAAGTAGCAACAGTAAAGATGGCCGCATGCAAATTCAAGCAGCACATCCTGGACGAGCATGGACTGATAGCCATACTTGTTTCAGACAACGGTGCGGCGTTCATCTCGAAGCTGTTCACCAACCTACTCGAGACCACCGGCATACGACATCATTTTGCCATGGCATATCATCCGCATGCAAATGCCACAGAGAGGGCTCATCAGACGATGAAGGGATGCATTCATGCATTTCTCCAGGACCACGAGACGACTTGGGGACCACTACTGCCGACTCTCCAGTATGCTATCAACACATTGCCAAACATTAGTACTGGAGAAGCGCCGTACTACCTACTGCATCTCCGAGACCCAAGAGTACCATTCAAAGTCATTAGCTTACCTGACACGACAACCCAAAAAACGCCTGAAGAATCTGCCGAAGAAACAAGCAAGATCAGGGAAAAAGCCTACAACCTAGTCGCAGCTCATCCTACAGAGGCGGCACGAGGAGCAAAAATCTCTTACGACCAAAAGCACCGCAAGACAATCTTCAAGGTGGGCGAACTAGTTAAAGCAAGGAACCACATCCTCTCGAACGCCGACAAAGGCATCGCAAAAAACTGGAACTTCTGTTCAAAGCGCCATACCGAGTCGTAGAGAAAAGAAGCCCAGTAACATACCGCATCACCTCGATCAATGACGCCTCTGACACCAAGGTGATCAACGCAAAGGAGCTCGAACCGTACTGGGACTCAGTTACCATGAATCGCAAGGAACTGCAACCGACCCCGACCACAAACGACGTCAATGATGCAAACCCAGACACGATTCCAGACGACCAGTCAGACCTGGAAGCATCTGACAACGACGAATCAGGCTCAAGCAGCTCTGAACCTGAATTCGATCGAAACTGAAATCGAAACGAGGAAACCCCAGACTCCTCAGACTCCGAAAGCGACGTCGACCAACCAACAACCACCACCAGAGCAGGCAGAGCCAGAAAGACCCCAGCACACCTGAAGGACTTCATCTGCATCATGTCCAATCTACCCTTCAGCAACCTGGAAGACGAAGACTGGACCGACATGCACAAGTCACAGTAGGCGAGGGAGGAGACGGCAGGAACGCGTCTGGTATGGAGCATGGAGGTGAGAACGACGAGCTAGACGTCAAGAGGTGACCAAAGACCACTGCAATGACGGCCACAGCACGAGTGACAAAGCAAAAAAGGAGCCAAGAAATTTGGATAACCAAAGAAAGACCAAGATGCGAAGCAAGGTATTAAAAATTAAATTGGTCGACGACATCCAAAATTGCCGAAAGACAAGGCTCCAAAATGACAACGCGGCAGCAGCTAAGCAGCAGTGAAAGAGGTACCACATGGAGAAGTCGAGCGACTCCAATTCACCACCTCAGCATCTGAGCAGAAGCAAGTGCCACCACCATCGTTCGACGACTCTGAGGAGTCATGTAGAAGTCCAGGTACTAAGTCTCTTACCTCCGGGGCGCAAAAGTGAGTGTTTTTTCTTTCATGTGCAAGCAACAATGACTGCAACACAAACACACAAGTGCCACACCAGCACTGGAACTAAGACGTACCTTCGGGGAGCAAGTGCAAGTTCAACTAAAAGCGAAAGTCAGTCGTAAGTTGCGTACAACCTCTGAAACCAGAAGCTTGTGAAAAATTTTTTTTTATATCATCTTGAACTGTGTCATGATCACATGAACTGTGCAAAACTATGCCTTATGAACTAAGCTGCACCTTAAAGACGCAAACCCAAGCAGTGAAGTGCGCCGAACGAAGAGAAGCTTTTTCGAAAATTTTTATTTTTACCTGATTTTCATTTTAAGCGTTACAATGAAGACTTAGGCTAAACCGCACATTTCGAATTTTTTTGTAACTTTGAAATTTTTATTTTCTGCAACATTAAGGAGGACCGTGTAGCCTAAGTTTGTTAACGAGTAGCCTACTTTGGGGTGACGACGCCTCACTTTTATGGAGAAGGGGAGCGTGTGTGAAGGTGCAAAGCCCTCTAGGACCCACGCATCCTTCACACGATTGGCCTTACCAACTCGAGTGCCCGCTCGCCACCTGGTGACAAACCCGTAGTAGAGAGAGATGATAAACCATTTGTCATTGTTAAGGTTCGTACCAATCTCTTCCCATGCTGGTCTGTGATCGTCGGTAATGGGCACCCCGACCCATCCCAGAATAGTATCAAACGTATCACTCCCCTGGCTGGAGCACGTTCAAGCCACGTTAGTGGGTCACACTGTGCGGCGGCAAAGCCCTCGTCGATCCTGTTAATGACGATAAAATAACCTTTAACGGTTCGTCTGAATACTTTTTGTCATCTAAATCTCTTCGCTTTCTGGTCATCGTCGTTCTTGTTGTTAGCTTTAAAGGTAGACGTCCTGCATGCAGCCAAATTATTAAGTAAATGTACTCCAACAGTCTTCTCACCCGCACTCTGCCCATCATCAACCAATCCATTGTTACTTTATCCCACAACTCTTTGGGTACATAGACTAAGGCTGATGACGCATATTTCCTTAATGGTTTCCTATCCATTTATGGTCAAATACGCATTACTTACTTAATGGATAATTCTGAATTTTTATCTCTAACCTCCTTTCTAAAATCCTATAGAATGCCATAATTATAGATTTATTAAAGTTGGAATATTGGCCTGTTGTGTTTCGAGGTGAAATTTGGCCATTTGCATTGAATCGTTGGTGTTATTAGTAGTGATTTAAGTACGATCCTGAGTCAAAGTGGAGCAACCAATCAGAAACCAGAGCCAGGTCATGTGACCAAGTCCCAGCCAATCACAGACGACCTCCAGACCAGAAGTCAGCCATAACACTTGAAGTAATGTCACAGACAGGAAGTCAGCCATGACACCTGAAGTAACGTCACGAACCGGACAGGAGATCATGAACCAATAAATCATGTATGTTTTTGAGCATCAGTATAATTATTGTGAAAGGGGAGAAGACACTTTTTTATGTAAAAATAATGTAATTTGAGAAACTGGATGATAAGCCTTTAAAACACCATTCTTTATTTACCAGTCTTACAGCTAAGTAGGTAATAGAACTGTGGGAATATATTGGTACAGAGTGCATCACATACGTAGACCGATAAATACTGCTATAAATAGAAAATTATACTAAAACCGACCATGTGTTATGTATTTAGTTTGGTTACAAAGTTTAGCATTCATATAAAATAACTAGATACCCAACCTTACTACAAACCGAAAATACATACTACAAAAATCACAGATCGGCCTACAACATGTATCCTATAATCCATTTTAATGCTTAGGACGGAATAAAAAGTACGACTGTCTAAAACGTTGACATGTAACGACACGCAAAACAGAATAGTCCTCTTCAATAATAAAACTCTGTCATCGTTCAACTGGGGAAAGACGTGTGGGCAGTTAAAGCGTTATTACAACTGTAGGTATTTAGCCAATAACAAGGAAAAAAGTCATCACAAAAGCTTTTGCAACGGGGAAAAATGACACAGCAGGAAAGTTGTATATGCCCATACGTAGGCAAACAAGGAAAGTGTGCAAAGTAAAGGTCATTCCATTAACAACAAAAAAACATGTATTTGATGAATGTCAGGATGTGGAAGATAATAGAAGTGCAATAAAAATTAATGTCTAGGTCTGTGACCGATAATTGATTAGATGATGAACGTGACAATAGCAAACGCAACTCTAAAAGTAAGAAGAAATCAATATAAAGGCCTATTTGTATGACTTCATTTGAACCTTCATCTTCCTCGGGTAAGTGATCTAAGCCATGTTGTAAAAGTATGGATGCAAAGAAAGAAATTTAACAATTATGTTTTAAATACAGCAGTTAAGACAAATATACTTAAAATTAGACTTTAGTTGTAATGTACTTTCTTTTTTGACTGCTATCCGGATGGTAATAAGTACTGTCATTTTATGTTATGAATACAAATCAATACAGGCTGAAACATCATTAGTTGACTTAACTCAAAATATACCTATGATGGTATTAAAACCAAAATTGTGTACACAATTAAGACAATCCAGTATCGACATATCAATAGCATACAGTTACTTCATTCACTTAGTGGATTAGGAGCTTTTGTTTATAGTGCTGTCGCTAATGATTTTAAAGAACTGTAATAAAATATTGCTTCAGATTGTGTCACATAAGTAGGCGTGTAAATACTGATCTAAATAGCAAATTATACTAAAACTAACCATTTCCAATAGGTTCTCTGTAAAAAAACCTAGCACGTTTATTCCAATACGATGATTTAAAGAGGGATATCCACTTGCAGAGGGATGTAGCATCTACACTCATTTGCCGTTATATAGTTCTGTCCAGGCCTTACTTTCAACAGCCATAGGAACGCACAATAAATTTCTTTTTACACAACAAACACCCCATGTGCAACCTTAATTGTTGAGTGTAAAGTTGGTGCATCCAGGACGGAAAGACGGAAGCCTAACCTCATCATGGAAGATTTGAAATGGTGATTTTGAACTGCTAAATGGATGGCATCTTGTGACAGTGATATCGTTAACCTTGTCCGCTCTCCCCTTGATGCACCAACTTTACACTCAACATTTAAAGAGCACGTGGCTAGTTTGTTTGAAAAGTAATTTCTTCATGCATTCCTTTGCTTGTTGAATCAAGTGCTATCGAACTAAATAATGGTAGACAGTGTTAGATGCTCCAATCTACCGTTCGGAAAATAAGTACCTTTAACTGCATAGGAAAAAATGGCTTATACTGTATCGTTTCTAAATTATGTTTGGAAGCGTGACACTGAACATGCAACGGTCGGTGAAACGGTCGTTGAACGGCCAGCTTGCTGAGGGGTCCATAGCGTCCCCTCAACATTGTGATACTACTCTGCCCATGGAGCAGGAAGAGATTTCCTGTTCTAATTCTCCGGGACTTTTTCCTCCTTCCGAGGACAACTTTGTTCTGACCCTCACTCCATCTTTTGATTCGGGTGAGGATTCAGATGTTTTCGGATCGCCCAGAGGAGGAGTTGAGGAGGATGGTGTTGTCTTAAGCCGCCCTAATGCCTGCGCATACCATCGTTCAGTGGAACTGTCAAAGTTATCGGACCCATGCAGAAGAGCTGCGGCTGCTTTTGTCGCATTGGCGACCTCTGTGCTGCTGCCTTCAGGAAACTTGCTTTAAGGCGTCGGATAATCCGGTTGTTGAGGGTTACTCTGTCTACCGTCTGGATGCAGACCCTGTGCCACGTGCACATGGTGGTGTTGCAGTGCTGGTTCAACACTCTCAGCCGCATGCCAGTGTGCCTCTGCACACTAGATTTCAGGCGGTAGCAGTTCGAGTTTCTTTCCAATTGGATGTTACTGTCTGTTCGCTTTATTTGCCACCGGATGAGGTCTTTGGGGTTGGTGACCTGGAGGACCTGGTTCGACAGCTTCCTGCCCCGTTCCTCTTGCTGGGCGACTTTAACAGCCACCATGTCCAGTGGGGAGGACCTAATACTGACAACAAGGGAAGGATCCTTGAGGAGTGGATGCGGAGGGGGTCCGTTTGCATCC